>CM066045.1:140285361-140352527 GCA_033557465.1 Ichthyophis bannanicus
CGGCTGGCTTTCGCCGAGCTGAAAGTGTCCATCCTTCCATCAACCGGCGTGCCCCACCGCCGCGGGAGGATCGCGAACACCTCCTATTGGAGGACCCCACTCTCCTGGATCCACCCGCCACGCGACTGAGAAATTCTGCCTCCACATTGTCCACTCTCCTCCCACTTGCGCCGCCGACAACCGCCAGAAGATGCCGCTCGGCCCACGCGAATAGAGTCTCGGCCTCCGCCTCGAGAGCCGCGCTGCTGGTCCCGCCCTGGTGATTTATATAGGCCACGGCCGTGGCGTTGTCTGAGAATACTCATACCGCCGATCCGACTCGGATCGGCTGGAAACATTCCAACGCCAGAGACACCAACTTCAATTCCATGCGATTGATCTCCACGAGCGCTCCTGAGGGTCCCACTGTTCCCTGAGCGATGTGGCCCCTACATTGTCTCCCCCCACCCTGAAGGCTGGCAATCCGTCCATCAATGCTAGCCACGTCGGGCACCGCCAAGGGGCCTCCCCCTCTGCAAGGAGCGGGGATCCAACCACCAGACCGCATCCCCGCCAGAAACGCGCTCTGCCCTCCGGGCAGGCGAGTCTTTGAGATGGGGGTCACCGAGCTGTGTGTGTCGGGGAGACCCGTCCTGAGCAGCGCCCCGTCTGCAATGGGGCACTCATGGTGGGCCCTCGCCCACGGTACCAGATCGAGAGGACGCCGCCATGGTGTCGTCACAGCAGTTTGCAGATATACTGCACTACGCCCGTGGACATTCCGTTCTCTTTCAAGTACCTGCCATACCACACCAACGCATGCAACTGCTGCGCTCCTGTCTGCCGAGGAAGGAACACACTGAGACCCGGTTTTCCCGTGTACGAAGCGCGCTTCTAAGTACTTCCTGTCGTTGGGAGGGAACCAACCTGGCTCTTTGGCCTGTTGACCCACCACAGCCGAGGCTTTCCCGTAACCCGACTACCTGGGACTTGGCCAAGACATCGCTTTCGTCCCTCGATGTGTGCCCCTGACCTCAACCAAGGAATCGTCCAGGATACGGGTGCACCAGGACGCCTTCCTTGCGCAGAGCCGCCGCCACACAACTACCCATCACCTTCGTAAGAAGTTGGATGACGAGTCCGCCGGTCCCGCTAGATCCGAGACGGGCAGTGCAACGGACAATTGGAAATATGAACCGAAGGGTACACCAGCAAAGTTCATAGAAACCGGGATGGTGGCGAAGCCTGCCGAATTGGACGATGTATTAAGGATAGGCCAATCAGCTACAGATCCAGAGCGGTAGAGAGAACGGTCAGCCCACCGCGGACCGCTGCCCCCCAATATAACGTAACCAGAGAGTTTTGTCCGATGCGGAAGTGGGTCACTCCTAGGAGGCGACCTGATGTTACCGCATTTCATCGTGATGTCCAGGATATGCCGTAATCCCTCCGTCCTTCCTTTGGCACCACTGAAAGAGATGGAGTATCGTGACCGCAACCACGTTTGGGTGCTGGCGGTAACAACGAGTCCTCGATACTCCCGAAAAGGTGCCAGCAGCCTGTTGCCACGGTTCCTCCCACAGGGCCAAGCTCGCGCCCAGAGTTGTTGAGCGCCTTGCAGGGGGACCTGCACAAAGGCAATCGCTCACCTGGTCCGGCTGTAGCTCCAGCGCGTATCCGTCTCTGATGACATCCATCACCCCACACTGAACCGAAGTCACGGTGCACCCCATAAGCGCCATACGAACTCCCAAGCAGCCTTCCTCCTACGGGAACGACCAGCGGCCCCTGGGTCCGCCGTATCTCATTGCGCCTTGCGCGATGGCCGAGGCAGAGGAGGAGAGTTCCCGCGAGACCCCCCCCCGAAAACCTCGTGCAGGCTCCCCTGAAACCCCGAACACCCCTGGTTTTATCGGACGGGAAACCTGCCCCGCTGACTGGTAGTGAAACCGTTGGAAGCGTAGGAGCTTCGAACGTCACGCTTTTTTGAGATCTGCTAAGGACGCGGGCGCCACGGCCTTGCTTGGGTTTGTCCCTCCGGCAGCTTACCACCCTTATTGGACCTCGCCCAGGTCCTTGAACCAACTTCTGCCAGATTCCTCGTCCAAAGAGGAGGCGTCCCTTGAAAGGGAGTTTACTCCGCCTGGCCTTCGAAGAGGAATCCGCCCGCGCCAGGAACTAGCGCCACAGGTCACCGTCTGGCAGCTACCGCTCTTGAGCCCATACTGCTGGACATAGACCCCGCATGAGGTCATTAGTGACAGTCAGATAAAGAGGGCTCCCCCCCGACTTTCCAGGCGGGCCGCCCTCCACAGATTTGCCACGTCCGTCTGCGCCGGTCGTACAAACTGTTGAGACCAAGCGAAGACAGGCCCTGGCCCCCCAGACCCAGGCCCCACAAGATAGGCTGTCCTTGGGAGGGACAGGTACATTAGTGTTCAAACACCTGACGCAGGAGGGCTATTGGCCAGTTTCCTCCTGTCCTGGGCATTCCTTGAGGTGGCCCGCGCCTCCGTTCCACTGGGGATTGTGGTGCTTCTTTATAACCGCCGCCGACCCGGCAGCATCCACCTTGGGGGGCGTGAAGACCGTGCGCCAATCCCGACTCCACCAGAGGATATAACCGCCCCAATATCCGAGGATCCCCCTCAGGGCCGCCCCCGGGACGTTCCACTCTTCCTGAATCAGCTCTTGGAAGACCCGATGAACCGGGAAGGCTCCTGCACATAACACTTACGGAAGAAACTTGTAACAGAATGTTCCTCGACAGAGACCTCGTCCTTCCGACGGCCCCAATGCGCTGGCATATTTACGGCACTCATCGTCTCCGCGATCAGGGCCGTCAGTTCTTCCCGGTCCGGAAGACTCTGTATTCACCCTGTCCTGACTCCTCCTTTGTCGTGCGAGCTCCCCCTCTTCCAAGTCTTCTTCAGGAAGCCCCCAGCCTTCGCCTGTTCCTCCTCCGACTAGGGCGCCCCTCCTGTGGCCAGGGGAGTGCGTCAAAAACCGACTGTCCGGCATTCCAACCTGCAGCCCTCTTGCGTGCCAGTGGGTCCTCTACTGGGAGAGCCGAAGAGGCCACGCTTCCGCGCGTGACTGCCCTTCCGACGACTCTTGACATTGGTGAAGAGGGCCAGGTCCCCCCAACTCGGCGCTCCGCATGCAGAGGCCACAAACTCAGGGGGAAAATGGACTCAAGTCCACTCGCCGCAGGGGGAACCTGGGGCACTGATAAAGCCCGTCGCGGTGGTGCGACGGCCCCGGCGCACCAAAAGGCGTCCAGCGCCGGGTATGAGCCTGGATGTAGAGTCGCCGGGGCCGCAGGCCCTACCCTTGAATCCGGACCCCTGCCAGCTCCCCCAAACGCTTCACACGTTCCCAGGGGGGATCCGAGGTTCCGCCGTTCCTTAGACCACAACTTTTACACAACAACCTCCGGAGTCCAACAGGGAGGAGCTCGTTAAAGCTCCCACAAATCATGCATTGGGGCTTTGGCGACATTTCTTCATAGAGTGGCGTCCTCGTCCACATTGAATGCTCCCCAATCCCAAAGGGAACCCAGCCCCTGCGAGGGGAAGATGAGCCCAGCTGCTCCTAGCCGTTGGCGGCGGGTCCCAATCAAAGGCAAACCTGCCGCTGCCTTCCGTCTATATCTGGTGAAAGGCACTGACAACGTCTTTTCTTCTTTGTTTTTTTTTTTTTTTTTTAATGCACACACCTCACTCAAAATAAAACAGCCCAGCCGGCCCCCGGGGCCACCCGCACAACCTCACAGAGGGTCTAGGCCGAGCCGCCGTGGCAGGTGGGGGGCCGTGAAAAAACGCGGGAGCCAAAGAAGCACTCCCGCGTCAAACGCCACGTGGTCTGGGCCTGCACAGCCGCAAGGCGCACCCGTCGACACGCGGCTGAGGAGAAAAGCGGCTGCCTTGAAATCGCGATTCGCCGCCCCCCCCCCGCTTTTGCCTTATCCTGAGCTGGTCCAGCGCAGCGAAGCAGAAGCGGAGGCGTTCTCGCAATGTCCGGAAATGAGGAGGGAAGGCCGCCCAGGTTCCGTCCTGCATTCCCATCGGCTGCGGACGCGGCTGCAGAGTTCCCCCACTTGTCGTCCAGCCAGACGGCCGCGCTCACAATGCAGGTCCTCTGTTTGTGGTCTCGTGGCTGGACTTCAAATCGCTCTCTGCCGGCTCAGCTCGCCCTGGCCCAGCCAAACCGGGGGCAAACCGGGACCACCTCCGACCCCTGCCGTGCACCGCACAGGGGGCATAGACGAACTATAAGGGAGAGGAGAGCCTAAGGCACCGTCAGGGCACAGGTCCTATACCTGCAAAGGCACAAAACACCTTTCTTTCTTTAATTTTAGTTTTGTTTTTTTTATTTTTTTTTGTGTTTTTGACTAGCAATTAAGCTATAAAACCGTGCTCAATGAAGCTAACAATGATTACTAACCCCTACACTCAAACTACGGCTTAGTGTGTTCTTCTCCAGTGAGCCCGGTACCCCCGGCTCAACCTATGTTCAAGGCTGCTTGGAAAAAAGGACTGGAGGTAAGGATGGAGGTGGAGGCGGATGCCCAGAGTGTTAATATAGTAGTGAACATCATGGAAAAGAAGTTGGTTTCCTCAGTCCTCCAGCTGCTTGGATTAGTGTTGACAACTCAGAGGTCCGGTTGACCAGACTGGGGGCTGACGAACAGGAAGACAGGGGTACAGGTATTAAGGATATTTTCTAATGAATTTGCTATGGAGGCAGCGAACTCTGCATTATGTATACTGGCCCCATTGTATGCAAATTTATCTGTTTATGCAGCTTATTCATTAGGAATATTCTGAAACCTGGCCTCTTTGCAAGCGCTTGCGGATTGAACTTATGCACCCCCTGCTCTATAGCCTAAGACTGTATCCCAGTCCATTCCAAAGTGATGTGACAACCCTGCAAATTCTGAGCCTCCTGCAATACTAATAAGCTTTGACCAACTTACCCAGATTTTCAGTAGAGAAATTTTGAGGCCAATCCTGGTATTTGTTCTTTCAACCTTATCCTGATGCCATTATGGGACCTGCCGCTAGCACCGTGTGATTTCAAAGGACGGAATCAAGGATACTTCAAATGCCATCATTGCCAGGATTTTGGGAAATCTACAAATGTCACCTAATAAAACTGGTAAAAGTCAGCAGATATCTGTAGTGGGCCCCCATGTTTTGTTTAATCATAGTGGAGTCAAGAGCCGCATAGCTGATTACGAGAGGATGGTATGCATTTTATTTTGCGGATTTACTGTGTTCTAAATCCACTGATAAGCCATGATGATAGTGATAGTTCAGTCAAATTGAAATCACTTAAACCCCTTACTATAGCACATAAACGTATAACTTATCAGTCCATAGAGGAAATGAACAGTGTTTACGGACTACCATGACCCACATTTTCCTTTTGTTAAATCAATGTTTGTTTTCTAGTGCTGCCGCAATTAGCACTTCTTTTGAACACAATTAATTAGTTACATTTCAGTGTTCATCATTTGGCAATGGCTGCTAAAGACGAATTAGCGTAGCAATTACGCTAGATCTTTCTGTGGGTCTTTCTGAGGATATTAGAAAAGGATTGGCTTAAAACACAAAGACTGAAATATTTACGGCCAGTTTTCATCCAAACATTGTACTTGTTACCGGTTATCCGTGTAATATGCGGAGTAATATACACTTACCTGGTTAAGCTGTTTCGTTCCTTGAGGAACATCCAGTTCAGTCCTCCACCTCTGGGTTGTTGCCTTGTGTACCGTCCTCCTGACCCAGCAGGGAGATTTTTTTTTTTTTTTCGGGACAGTCAAATTCATGACATCACTGGATATATACTGGGCTGGTCTTCGTCCCATCATCCCCCAGTGCACGCTAGTTAAGGAAGCCGACTGCAAAGGAGTCAAGCAAATACTGGTAAAGTAGCTAAAGTATTAATTACAACTCGCACTTAACTCTTTATAAAACCTTTAAAACATAAAATCCCCTAATATAAAGGGGGAAGCAATTACCATCCTGTCTTGCCCTTGTTCTCTTCCCCCCAGAATCGGAGTAAGAGAACCAGAAAGAAGGGAAGGAAGAACCAAAGTAGCATGTCAGATGAGTAAAGAAAAGATATCACCCTCCGGCGGAATCTCTGGGCATAGACAAACATATTACCCTCTTAGCAGACCGAGAGAACCCTCTCCAAACTGAAGATAACCACATCTAAATATTCTCCATGCCCGGGAGGGATTGAGGACTGAAACTGGAGTTTCCTCAAGGAACAACAATTACCAGGTAAGTGCTAATTTCCATTTCTTATCGTTCCTCCACGTTCAAGTCCCTCCACCTCTGGGATGTTAACAGAAAGGCAGTAGACATTGGGAGTAGGGACCTAACCCATGCCGGATCGCAGCATCACCGCGTGACCCTCGACTAAGGTAGGCAGCTCACCTCAACCACCTGAACAATCCAGACGTATAGTCTGCTTACTGAAGGCATTGAGGGACGACCATGTCGCTGCTCCGCCAACCTCCACTGGCGGAACCAAACTACGCTCCGCCCAGGAAGTCACCTGCACTCTAGGATGGAGGGAGCCCGCAGCCCCAAGGGCGCCTGACGTCCATGCCAGAGACATGCTGATGCTATTGCCTCCTGGATCCAACTGGATATTGAAGCTTTGGCTGCCGCTTCCCTTTCCGCAGACCCCTGAAAGAACAAACGATCCGAATTTCAGAAGGCCTCCGATACTTATCAGTATGGACGCAGAGACCCATTTATGACCACCCGATGCAGACTGCGAACTGACGCGTCCTCCTCCGAGGATCCTAGAACTGGGAACGAGAACCGACTGAGTCATGAGAAGGAGAAATACTTTGGGCAAAAGACGGAACTGTCTGCAAGTCCACCTTTTCCCTAGAGACAAGACGGTTCTAGAGACGACCAGGCCTGCCACCTCGAAACTCGGTGAGCCGAACAAAAGCCACTAAGAGCATTGTTTCTAAAATCAAATTCTAGACCAAAGCCTGATGAAAGGGCTCGAAAGGTCCTCCAGTCAATGCCCCCAGGCCAAAATTGAGATTCCAGGAAGGGGCCACCATTCTGCAAGAAGGCCGCAGCCTGCAATAAAAAGAAAAAAAAACCTAGAATCGATCCCCTGAACATACAAAAGGGACCCCAGGACAACAGATTTGCCATTGTCGGGCAATCGCCAAGGCTTCCCATCCAGCAGCCTGACCATGTCGGCCCCCCTCAGACACCTCGGCCAACACCACTCTCCCCGATGCGCCTTGATGCGCTGAATCACGCGCCTTATGAGTGCCTCAGGGAAGACATAGATACGACCAGCGACGGCCATGGTTGCATTCAGAGCATCAATGCCTTCCGACATCCTTTCTCATCTTTTGCTGTAAAAACAATTCGCTTTGGCCGAATGAAAGGTCGTCATGAGATCCATAACTGGAGAACCCCACCTTATGACTACCTGTGCGAACACTTCCGGATGAAACCCCACTCTCCGGCATCCACACGGACTCTCTGAGAAAATCCGCCATCATTGTCTGTCCCTGCAATGTGCGCCACCCAAAAGCGCCTCAGTCGAGGCTCCACCAAGACGAACAGAGCCTCTGATTCCTCTTCTATGACCGCACTGCCTGTGCCCCCCTGCAGTTTAGGCAAGCCACTCTTGCGGATTGTCGGACATCATTCGCCCTGCCCGATCCTTCCCTTCGGATTCGAACGCTTGACGCGCCAGGGCTACCGCCCTCAGCTCCCGCCCTCAGCTCCACACGATTGATCGACCAAGTGAACCTCCTGTTCTTTCCCAACATCATGTGCGTAAAGATCCTCGCAATGATCTCCCCAGCCTGCGAGACTTGCATCAGTCATCATCGGGAGTCACTGCGGATGTTCCAGCAGCATGCCCGCCGCAAGGTCTCCTGGGACTAGCTCCCAGTAAAGGGATCGCCTCACTTGCACGGGATATGGGAGACATTTGTACAGAGAAACGTTCTGGTGCAACCCTCGTCATATAAGGACCTTTGTGAGAGGCGCATGTGAGCTGGCCCATGGAACTACCTCCAGAGACGCCGCCATTGTCCCGAGTAGCCGAAGATAGCTTCCAAGCCGACAGCACCGGATCCACCAGGAACCTGCTTACTAGCTGTTGAAGGGCCTGACCTCTCTGCTCCAGCAGAAACACTGTTCCCCATTGGTCGTCAAACCGTACCCCCAAGTACTCTAGGACTTGAGACGGACTAATGACTTTTGACTGCATTGACTACCCAGCCGAGAGCCTAAAGAAATTTTACTACTCTGTTTGAAACCCGGACACTCTTGGCCCTGGACTCTGGTCGAATCAGCCAATTGACGAGGCAAAGGGAACTAAGATTCCTTCTTTCAGCAGAGCCGCCGCAACCACCACCATACCCTTGGTGAAGGTGCACGGGGCCGTTGCCTAACCAAAGGGCAATGCTTGTAACTGAAAATGTCCCCACGAGAGGGCAAACCTTAGAAACCTCTGATGAACTTCCCTTATCGAAATGTGTAATTATGTTTCTGTAAGATCTAGGCTGTTAAGGAACTCCCCCTGCAGGAAGGCAACCACTACCGATGGCAATGGTTTCATTCACAGTAAGATGCTCGGGACAGCGATTTACCTCCTTGATACCTAAAAAGGATGGAGAGGCCCGTCTTTCTTTGGAACCATGGAATAAATAGAGGAGCGCCTGACGCCGAAAATTCCTACGGATCCGGAACAACCGCTCCTAACTGCAAGGTACATCCCAAAGCTTGCCGAATTGTGGACGTTCCCCGCTGCCCTTTGCAAGGAGATAGAACAAACAAATCTAGCCCCGGCGAGAAAATTCTAGGGTATAGCCTATGCATATTACCTCTAACACCCATGCTCTGCCGTTATCCGGACCCTGGCAGGAAGAAACTCCCGAAGACCTCCTCCTATCGACTGAACTGCCACCTGGGCCCGCCTTGCTTCATTGTGGTTTTCGGGCAGTCGCGGAAGAGGTAGCAAGGATCCCCTACCTGCTTTCTTTGAAAGCCCCGAAACCCTTGAGCTCTGGAAACACATGTACCTCGTTGGAGCACTCCCAAATGAGGTGCTACTCCCTGACCATAGGCAGATGGGAGGATTTCATTTGCTTCCTATCCTTCTAACTACATACATTTCTAGTATGCAGGAACCTCCTGTTTTCCACAGAACTATAGCTGCCACAAACCTATATGCAGAACATCTTTATCCTACTACTACTACTATTAAGCACATAGATAGCACAACGCACGCAGCGCTGTACAGATAAACATACAAGAGACAGTCCCTGCTCGTCAGAGTCATGCTCATCGGAGCTTACAATCTAGTCGCGACAATACAGAGCATTAGACAAAAAAGCCTAGACAATACAGAGCAGTAGTCACCAAACGGTGCGAAGCACAGTGCGGTCTTACAACTCAGTCATGAAGATTGACGGGAGTCAGGCTAAGATAAGGGATGGAAGTCAGGATCTGAAAGCGATTTTGAAGAGGTTCTTCAACCTGGATTTGAAGAGAGCCAGAGAGGGTGCCTGGCATATGGGGCGAGGTAGGCTGTTCCTCACGTAAGGAGCAGCAAGGTGAAAGGAGCGAAGTCGGGAGTTAGCGGTGCGAGTGAAAGACCTAGAAAGAAGTAATTTGTTAGCGGAGCGAAGTTGCGAGAGGGGGTGTATGGAGAGATAAGAGATGAGAGGTATGGAGGGGCCGCAGAGTGAATGCACTTATAGGTCAGTAGGAGAAGTTTGAATTGGATGCGGAATTGGATAGGGAGCCAGTGAAGTGACTTGAGAAGGGGAGTAATGTGGGCATGGCGAGACAGGCGGAAGATGAGTCGAGCAGCATGGTTTTGTATAGATTGAAGGGGAAGGAGATGGCTCGCGTGGAGACCAGCAAGGAGTAAGTTGCAGTAGTCGAGGCCAGAGGAGATTAGGAGTGTATAAGCATCTTGGTAGTGTGTTTCGAAAGGAAGGGCGGATTTTGCTAATGTTGTAGAGAAAGAAGTGGCAGGTCTTAGCTACAAGCTGGATATGTGTGGAGAAGGAGAGAGAGGTGTCGAAGATAACCCCTAAATTGCGGGCCGAGGGAACAGGAAGGATTGTAGATCCAGCCACGGAGACTGAGAAAGGGGGAAGAGGAGGGGATGAGTTGGGGGGAAAGACCAGGAGTTCGGTCTTGGCCATATTTAGTTTTCAAGCGGCGGTGAGGACAATCCTGTTCTCTGACTTTCTATCAGACCCTTCTCGGTGAGAAAGTAACAAAGTATCAACCTTTTAGAGCACCTAACCAGACACACAGCACTCCGAAATTTGCGCAGCAGCAACCATGGCCTATCTGATTAGGCCTTGTCCCACATTTCTGAATGAAGCCATCGTGCACTGAATAGGTTTTGAGCTGTATAATTACAAGGAATGCTTAAGTATTGAGTAGGAGTCACACCCCTTGATAGCAATCCCATACCAGGTACTGAGGCCTGGCCGGCATGGTGGGAAGGGCTGGGAACACCCCCCCAGGAACTCCCTCTGAACCCGGATATGTAACGGGATCCCCAGGACAGTTGCACCTCCACAGGCTCAGGCACATAGCCTTTGAAGTAAATAAAATAAATCAGATTTAATTAACTGAAGCTAAAGGGAAACTGCAAATGGCCCTAGGAAGAAACTGTTCCGTCCTGCTGTATTCTCCGGTAGCTGCCTCTCACCAGGCCCCCAAAACACAGCAGGGGCTAAACACATGCGGGCCCAAAATAAGCAGACATCGCGCCTAAATGCAGCGGAGGAGTTTCCCATCCTGCTGCAGGCTCCCAAACATGCGGCTGCAGTCGCTCTCTGTCTTCTCATGTTCTGGCGGTTGCTAGAGGTTTCTGCTGTCCTCCCCATTCTCGCCACTCTTATCTTGGAACCTCTTTGCTGCATGGCCTTTCTATCCCTCGTGCTCAACCTTCCTTCCTGGCTTCAGCGCTGAGGGGGGGGTGTAATTCGGGGTTGCCAGCTTTCACTCCTGTCAAGCTACTGTAGGCCCTGCAGCGGCTTCTCACTCGAAACTGGGTTTGGGAGCAGCCAGAAGTCTCGGACTGAGGAAGGCTCCCTCCGGAGCCTCCCCCCGTGCAGGTACTTCCCCCCATGGCCGCTGGACACTGTCGTCTTCCCCAGCTTCCACCTATATTCCCTGCTCCATAGGGGTTGAAACCCGCGTGCAGCCCCTGTAGACCGGGACTGCGCTCCTGCACATGCCGCAGACCAAACACTGCGGACACGCCGGCATTAGCTATGAAATAAAAACAAAAAAGTGACATTGATAACTTGGATTTTTTTTTTGAGGCAATGGGGGGTAAAGAGACCTGCCCAATGTCACAAGGAGCGCCAGTGGGAGCCAAACCCTTGAACTTCCGGTTACTTTGTATACTACCAGGGTTACGGCCGGGACTTCCAGCAGGGACTCCCCATCTCCCCTTACAGATGGGATCTGCATCTCCTCACAAGCTTTCACTTGAATTTCTTTGCTCCATAGTAAAACAGAGCCAGTGCTCAGCTTCTGCAGACTACTGCATCCGAGACGGCACCTCTGCACGCGCCACAGACCACACCGAAGGCATTAGTTGTAAAATAAATCAATAACTTTCAGTACTGAAGGAAGTCCCTCCAAAGATAAATAATTAAATAAATAAATAAATTAGTTCTCTGAAGGCTGGGGTTTTTTTTTCCCCCCTTTAGGAAGGTGTTTCAAACGAACCCCCCAACAGTCTCAGAATCAAAGAAATGAAACTAAATTAAGATAAAGAACTAAGTGAAATAATTAAATATAAAACTGGAGTAATTCCCCTTGAAATTAGTTTCTGTCCGCGTTCGGGAGCAGTAGGCCCCAGCGCCGCTCACCCGCAGCCTAAAAGAAAAGCGCGGGAACCACAGCCCACGCAAAACCGGCCAGGCCTGCTTGCCTGCGATGCACTTGGCGCTGGGCCGGCGGCGGCACACTTCTCCTACATGCTGGGACTGAAAAGTCCCCGGATCAGCCACCAGCACGGCTCCCTATCTCCTGCCCTTCTATCTGCGCTGCTGCACACCGCAGGCGTGTGAAACAGCGGTGCCGCGAGAGGGCTGTCTGGCTCCGGGTTTCCTGCTCCGAGGCTCTTCGAGCTGGTGGAACAATCTTGGGCAGTTGTTGCTGCCGCCGCAACAACTCCCCTCTGTCCTAACTAGGAGGGGGATAGCACCTGAAAACCCCTTGGGGCGATTCTAAGAGGGCAAGAGCAAACCCCCCAAACACCGGTTTGATCCCCAGACAAATTCTTCTTTTATCTTTTTTTTTTTAAGGCCACAGTACACAAAGAAAATGGAATTAGAAAGGAAAACAAAAGGAAAATACTCCTAATCCTAACTACACTAAAGACTGCTCCTTATCAGTTCCTCTAGTGAGCCCAGCACCTAGGCTCACTACGTCCTCCTGCTGCATGGAGACTGGACACACTGGGGGATGATGGGAGAAGACCAGCAGTATATATCCAGTGATGTCACGAATTTGACTTGTCCAGTCTCCATGCTGCAGGAAGAGGTACACAACCCAGACGTGGAGGACTGAACTGGAGGAACGATAAGGAAGGAGCCGTTTTCAAATTGCAAATCTGACGTCAGTTACTGTATAACTGTGACTTCTAGTAACTTGACTCGGGTTCTGGAGAGAGCCATTTCCCTTGATCCCAGTAGCTGGATCTGGGGGTGCAGAGCAGGGGAGAGAGTTAAAAATGGAGTGAAAATGTTGAGTAGCTCCAAGTGAAGACTCCTTGCACCACAGCCTCAATGTGGCCCAGTTGCAATTGAGCTGGAAGCCCAAGGGGCAGGAGGAAGTTGTTGGGGTTCTTCTCCCAAAAATATACATCTACTTCTTGTTTAAGCAAGGGTCCTCTCTAATGTGTCTCTTATTAGAGGCATCAGAAGTCTTTCAAATTCTGTGTGATGAGGGTAGATGTTAGTGGTATTTAGACACTTCCTCAATCTAGAGAGGGGTCTCTAGAAAGTAAGCTGTGAACAAAACTCAGGAGCTCTCATGCACTGAGTTCCTTCTCTTTCTTGTTCTGGAAAGGCAGCTGAGGCCCAAAACTGGGGTACCCAGGCCCTTAGGAAACATGTACGCTTCTTCTCATCATATGTGTCCTTCCAAACCATCAGTTGTAGTTATTTGTTTTATGGTTCTGTTTTTGCTCTAGTAATGCTCATACGTAGAACACCCTTGGTAATACAGCGCTTTTTTGGTGTGGTGTCAGAAGTAGGGTAGTCCCTGATCTTTTTTAAATATCCTCCTCATGCCTCACTGGTGCTCACATATATATATGCCTTTTGGTTCAATGTCATTTGAATTTATGGATGTTTTCTTTCTCATATTTTTGTTTGACACTTTCATCATTTGTTTTATGAAGCAGTTTCTGTTTAAGGATCTTTGAGATGTAGATGTATATTTGCACTCAGCCTAACTAGACTCTACCACAAAGTGGAAGAGTAGTCTATGGGGGTTAGAGAGACCAGGGTTCAATTCCCAGTAGCAATCCTTGTGGCCTTCGACAAGTCACTTAACCCTCCATTGCCTCAGAAAAATAAAATCCAAGTTATGAATGTCCCTGTTTAATGTACGTGTAAATACTTTTCTGTTAGCCATTCAGATGTAATTAGTTAAGACTGTTATCCAAGTTGAGTTACCTGTTCTATGTAATTACGGTGCAACCCCCCACTGTAAGCAATCTCCTATGTTCCATGTAAACCGCACTGATATCGAAGAGCGCAGTATATAAGAGAAATAAATAAATAATGTACATTCCAAGTTTAAGTTACAATGTAAACTGTTTTTGGCTGAAATGATAAAGCGTTAATAAAAAAATAACCCTTTAATAAATAAACTGTTTTTGCACATTATTTATATTATATTTTATTTATTTATTGTATGTTTTTTGTTTTCCGAGGCTTGCACCTCTGAAGAAGGCCACACAGCCGAAATGCGTTGGGGTTGGGGTTTTTTAGCAAAGTTTCTAAACCGCCTTCTGTTTCCTGCTCCTGCTTCAGCTTGTCCTTCACTCCTGTGTGGATGCTTTTTGCTCTCTTTTGGACTTCCTGGGACTTATGCAGCCAATCTCAAAAGCCTAGGGCCAGAAAAAAACTGTATGTCTTTTTCCCTGCTCACAAAGAATCCCAGCGAGTGTGCAAAGGCAGTTTGCCCCTCCTATCTCATATGTGACCCTTGATTCTGCTAAGAAAATAAAAAAAGGCTGGAATTAGTTTTCTAATTTATACAGAGTAAAAGATGAAAACAAATGTGGTATCTAGTGCTGCCCAACATGACAGAATCACTCAAGGCACTGCTCATCTTAGAGCCATTTATTTCTCTGTTTTTTTCTTTGACCATTCATAACTACACGAAGCTGCATTCGCTTGCAGCCAACTCATGTTACAGAGAGATGGCAGAGGGATTTAATTACATGTTCGGTTTTTGTGAGAGAAATACATTTTTTGTTGGACTTCTTCCAAACCTGTCGATGAGCTTAAGATGCTCACAGCAAGCACTGCACAGCCTACGTCCGGAGCAGAGGCAGGGTGACTTAATTAACATGCAGTCATAATGCCAGTTGAAGAATATTAAATAAATTAGATCGCAATCAAATTCCCTTCCAGAAGGCTCCGTTGGACTCAAATGAGAATTAATTTTGCACAGTAGGATTGTAACATGATCGACAAATCAGCATGAAGACCTGTGCCTTTAAATCTCATCCCCACTGCTTGCCCTGTGCATATGACAGCAGTAAGACGACTTTTATGTCTTTAGAAGAAGGGTTTTCAAATCCGATCCTTCAGCGCAGCAAACCAATCTGATTTACAGATCATTTACAGTGAATATTTCCGAGATACATTTATAAACACTTGGGTCAAATGAACATCAGAGTAGTTTGCGGCCCACCTCAAGGACCAGACTTGCATGTACTCTCAGGGATAACGTATCTTCTCTGTATTCTTAGCCATTTCACTGGATTGGTTGAAAACATGCAGAGTGTTTTACAAAAGTGAGAAATCACTGACATGTTATGCACAAAAATAACCCATTTGGAGATCCTATCCCATGAGAAAAAAAAGCATATTGCAGGAGTGAACATGGAAAAAAATCAGTTAATTTTGGATTGTTTGGGCTGAATTTTGTCCTTTTTTCTGTTCATATCAGAAATTATTACATGTAAAGTCAATATAGTGTGTGTTCTTTATGTGCCTAAAGTTTCCAAACTGAAATCAGAAATCAAATGCATATTTCCATATCACAGTATATTCATGGCAGTGAGTATAATGCCACACATGTCTTGTATTCATCAATTTCACAGGCCCTTGAGAAGCCTCTCAGCAGGGTGGGCATTTTGAGATGGTTTCTTTTTCTCCCTAGTTTGAGATGAGGAGGTTGAGATAATAGGGAAATTTGCGCCTCTGGGCTTCTTGGGTATCACTGAAAAACCCATTCATGGAAGAGTGGCTTTTTGTGTTTTGTAAATCACACATGACAAATACCAGGAAAGGGTTCTTCAAAAAGGCCCAGCTTTCAATAACATTTCTGTACACTTTTGCTGTGGGTAGTGTTAGCCATATGAAAAGTAAGGTCTGCAGAACCTTTATGTACTTCAGTGATGGACTAACCAATTGTCTAGCACCAAAGAGTTAAAAAAGCACAGGAAATGTGTCTGGGTTTACCCAAGCTGATGAGCACAGCAGAAAAACAGGCAGAAAACAACTTTTTTCAATTTTTCAGAGCTCATGGTTTCACAGCAACTATTCTGTGGCTCCAGAGTTTTATGGTATTTTATATTTCTTTTTAAGCGCTGGCATAAGGTCAAATTCCAGAGTCCCAAGGAAAATTTTAAGATTCCTTCAGGAGCAAGAGATGATTGGTGTCCCCCTCTAAAACTGACAGCTGATGGGAACATGGGTCCTCCAAAGACCCCATTCTTCTCTCTAATGTTCAGAGTCACCAGTGAGCTTCTGTGCTTTTGATTTCATTGATCAAACTGCCTTTTTCAAATCAGAAAGCTCTACAAAACAGTGTACAATAGAAACTTAAAAATAATAAAACAAAATAAAAGGCATCAACTGAAGAATGACAATTGAAATAAATGAAAAAGTAATATTCATCTGTACATGTTCATAAACAAGACTAGCGTGCAAATTAACCTAACCAATAAGAGACAGACAACAACCCAACTTACTACAACTGTTAGTAAACCCACTTCAGTGCCAACCTGCTACTGGAAATATGTAAGCTAAATACTAATCAATCAATAAATAAATAAAACCAGATCATACAGAAACAAATCTGCCATCCCCAATAATTATGCATGAGATAGATTTCCATACACTGGAGGCAGTATGCATGCAAATCTGTCTCATGAATAGTCATTAGGGCAGTACTTTTCAAACTTTTGTCCCGTACTGACTTCATTTTAACAACTGAAATTTAATGGGCCCCCAGAAGATGACTAAACAACATAGCAGGTCTGCACCCTCCTTCCCTTCCCTTACCCATTCCCTCCACTCATCGAAAACAAGTAGGCAGCACCACCAGTGGTGACAATAGTGGCAGCAGTCACACAAGGCCTGTGAATCAGTATGCGCTCACAGCCCCAGTATCCTCCATCGGTTTCCAGTTTAACAGGAAACATACTCAGGAGGGCA
The DNA here is from genome assembly GCA_033557465.1 of Ichthyophis bannanicus. Taxonomy (NCBI): domain Eukaryota; kingdom Metazoa; phylum Chordata; class Amphibia; order Gymnophiona; family Ichthyophiidae; genus Ichthyophis; species Ichthyophis bannanicus. The sequence goes on from CM066045.1 coordinate 140,302,067, forward strand.
GGGGGGCCTGCGCATATTTACTTGCTCATAAACCATATGTGGACTGCCTCTAATGGATATAGGTCACAGTGGAAATTCAGAGAGAGGAAGAGTGGCCTTGTTTCTGTGACCCATCCATTGATGATGTGACCTCATTTGGGGACCCAACTCACAATTTGGGAACCACTGCATTGGGAACATTCTGCAAATCCAACCACCTTAAGGACCAGAGATTTCCACCCATGCTCTAACCTTTGCAATACATGTCCTTGAGTCAAAATTAACTCCTGGTGACCCAGCAGTCCCCAGGTCTTTTTGGCAAGGTGTGACTGGAAGTAGAGGCAATGGAGGTAAGTTGACCCACTCAAAGCATGACAGTAGGAATCAAACACTGATTTCTGGGTTACACGTCCACTGCTATAACCATTAGGCCACTCCTCCACTCTCTCACTTTTCACTTTTGGAGTGGAGGAGTAGCCTAGTGGTTGGGGCAAAGTACTTCAGGCCGGAAGGTCGGGGGTTCAAATCCCACTAGAGGACAGCAACCTTGGGCTGGAAGGACTGGGGTTTCTAGTCCCACAGGTGCTCCTTGTGGTCTTGGGCAAGCCACTTAACCCTCCATAGCCCATGTTCCCTGTAAAAAATAGTTATCTCCAAGTTATAATGCCCTGTTCAATGTAATTTCAGTTTGTTCAATGTAAACCGCACTGATGCAGAATAGCACGGTATATAAGAGAATATAAATAAATAAATAAAATTTGTTCTGTCAACAGAGATTATTTCTTTATCTTTATCTTTATTTGCATTATTTGATGAACCGCCCAGGCCGAAGCATCAGGGCGGTGTACAGTACAACAAACGGGCTACTGAAAATAAAGCTAGAAAAGGAACGCCAAATTCAATAGGACAGGACAGGGTAGAAAGAAAGTCGGAAGGGGGAAAAGAGCCCAGAAGGGCAGGGAAGGCGAAGGGCAGGGGGCGGAAAGAGGAAAAAGGAAATGGAAGTGGAACAGACAGGGAAGGGAGGTTTATGGAGGTTGGGGGGGACAACCAGAGGACGAGGCACCATCGTCAGAGAAAGGGAGATCAAAGGCTTGACAGAATAGATGTGTTTTAAGGAGAGTTTTAAAGCGGGGATAGGAAAGTTCCAGACGAAGGCAGGAAGGGAGTGAGTTCCATAAAGCTGGACCTAGGAAAAAGAAAGCTGAGTGACGGGTGAGCTCTAAGCGGGCCTGGGCAGGTGAAGGAAGGAAAAGACAGTTGCCGAAAGAAGATCGGAGAAGGCGAGGAGAGGGTTGGAGGTGAAATGACATCGGACAGGTATTTGGGGAAGTGCTGGAATGGAGGGCTTTGTGCGTGAGGATAAGAACCTTGTAGATAAAGCGAAACCTAACCGGGAGCCAGTGCAAGGCAAGGAGAGAGGGTGACACATGAGAGCGGGCTGGGGAACCGGTAATGAGGCGAGCGGCAGCATTCTGTATTAATTGGAGACGGCGAAGCTGTAGGGAAGGTAGACCTGCATAGATGACGTTACAGTAATCTAACCGGGTCATGATTAAGGAGAGGACAAGGGTGATAACAGAGGCAGGTGGGAGTGATGATTGGACGGCACGAATCTTACGTAAATGAAAAAAAGAGGTACGGATAACAGAAGAAATATGGTGGTGGAAGGAGAGAGATGAGTCCAGGGTGACACCCAGATAACGAAGAGTAGGAACCACGGGAATTGGAAGGGAAGACATTACAGGGGACAAACATGGAGAGGGAAGACCAAAGGAAAACCAGATTGCGGAAGACTTAGCGGGATTAGCATGCAGAAAGTTAGACTCAAACCATGAAGCGATAGAGGACAGACAATGGTTAAGTGGTGTCAGGTCAGGGGTGGAGGAGGAGGTATGGTGAATCAGCAAGATATCATCGGCGTAAATATAAAAGGATAAGAAGCCCCACGAATGGCCCTGAAACTCATACTACCTCCCTGTTCCTCCATGGGTTAGAATGTCCCAGGATAACATCCCAACTCTTGCAAAAAAGTGCCAGGGAATCTCAAATGCCTCTCTAACTCAAATAAGCTTCTGTTTTGAACAGTAATGGCTGGACAACAGAATCACAAACTTGAATTTAGCTTACCTTGAGCTACCACTGAAAAGATGTCAGCTAAATAAAACAATTGTATGTATGACGATTGTCCTCGTGCAGAACACAGAGCAGTACTCAACTGAGTTACACAAAAGGAATCAGAGTGGGATACTGATAGGATATCTTCTTGTTAGGCTCTCTTTCACATTGTTTTGAATGTCCATGCACATTCTTCTGGAAACTAAAATGAGTACGTGGTTTTTCAGAATCTACAGGCGGCAGTAATGAATTTACCACAAGTTCATTTGAGCTCCCGCCATTCACATTAAAAGATACATAATATCCATGTGACTGCACAAGCCAGGAATGTTACAGAGCAGGTACTTCCAAACTCTTGGTCTGGGACTCAAGACTTCAACTTGGATCAGGAGATAAAGTCCCAGTGTTTTCTCTCCATCAGGAAAATCAGCAGAAACATTTTAGTTCGCTGCTTAGAGCAATAATTTTTGTTATTGGAAGGTGGTTTAAGATCAATAAAATTAAATTAGTATAGGCAGGCAACAGCCTCTAAATTCTATGAAATGCAAAGCAGCACATTCACAGCACTGAACGTTTCACAAAGACTTGGTTTTGATCTGGAATGTGACGGTATTTCATTTTATGGTGGAGTTTTGACTTGGCTTAAAAACTGGGTGCCAAATACAGACATCTGGAAGGCAATGTCAAAGGTCAGGCTAGCTGTATATTGTTTCCAAAAAGCTCTTTATGTGAGACAAGATGGTGTCCAATGGCATGGCACATTCAGCTGAAGCTCTACCCTGGCTCCTCTGTGGTGCAGTAAGCAACATAGCAAAATACAACAATAAATCTGAAGCTACAGGCATCAGCAACCAGACCTGCAAGGGTCCTGTTCAGAAGTACCACTAACGAACAAGTGGGGGTAAAATCAGCACCTGGGTCTGTTGGGGTAGAGGAGAGAGAACACATTTGTGGCTTCCTAACCCAACAAGGAGAAGCCTTTCACCCTTGAATTTTTTTCACCAACAAAAGCACCATGAGGAGAAGGAATGAAGAATGTGCTGGTGCAGCTATACTCTTCTGATACTCGCTGTGGCAAGTCAGGGGTGAGAAGAGTGTCTCACCCCAGAAAGAAGTTGTCACCTTATATCTGGAGACTGAGAAACTGAAATAAATCATATTGGATAGTAACCTTGTACAGGGATACTGCTGTTGCTTTAAATTCAGACTACAGTTTGAAAAGGCAGGCAGGCTGACGCTTTGGGAACCCTCTCCTCCACTGCAGCTAAGAAATACCAGATAATTCTAGGAGACTTCAATCTTAACTCCATCACACACATACAGGCAACCTCCTTCTTAGAAGCTATGGACCAGCTCGGATACAATCAATTAATTCAAGAGGAGACCCACACAAAAGGAAATACTCTGGACCTGATATTCCTTCCTAAGAGCTCACCGCAACTAGAAATTGAGCAACCCAAAACCCGTATAACCCAAGTTCCATGGTCTGATCACCACCAAATTCAGTTCACCATATACCCATTCCCTGCAACAAACAAATTAGATTCTGACGTACCTAATCAACAACGAAGAAAATTCCAACAACTCAACAAGGAAACTCTAATAAGCTCTCTTGATGAACACATAACCCTTGACAACACCGACATTGAAGACCTAACTCAAAAATGGTTCTCTACAATTGAAGACAACTCTAAACCAATATGGAAATCATCAGCCCAGACTGACAAAAACAAAAACAGAACCTTGGTACACTCCCCTGCTGCACAAAATGAAGAAAGATTTAAGAAAATTGGAGAGAAAATGGAGACGGACCAAGAATGATCTACAAAAGATGGAATACCTTGAGCTCCTAGCTAAATACAAAAATGAGATCAACAATGCAAAAAAAGTGCATCACACCAAAGTTCTCAACAAGGCCATTAACAGACCCAGAGAGCTTTTTGACCTAGTAAAGTCGCTCACAAAGCCCTTGCCTGAACTTAACTACAATGGAAAAATTATGGCTCAAGACCTGGTGGATCACTATGCTACCAAACTTAATCCCCCTAACCATCCTCTCCAAACCCCGAATGTGACTGCCTCATGCCCAAAGCTGACAGACAGTAAGAACACAAGTTTTAACCTGAAAGAAGGATGGTCTACTTTCCATACAATTGACAAAAAACTAATCATAACTACCATCTCAAACCTTCATACAACGACATCTCTCCTGGATCCATGTCCAGCAGAATGGATCAAATCTACGAAAAACGAAATTTCTCATCTAATAGCGCACATAGTCAATCAATCCCTGCAGCAAGGTATCATGCCCACCCAACTGAAAAGATCTCTAATTAGGCCTATTTTGAAAAATAAATCTCTCAACAAAGAAGATCCTACCGCCTACTGGTCGATATCAAGCATATCCTTTCTTGCTAAGATTATCGAGAAAGTAACTCAGCAGCAACTTCAAGACCACCTTGATGAAAACAAAATCCTTGACGATCATCAATACGGTTTTCGACCCCCACCACGGTGTCGAAACCCTACTCATAGCTCTTCTAGACAACCTCATCAAGGGACTGGAAAACAAAAACAAGATGTTCATACTGATATTCATAGATATATCAGCAGCGTTTGACACAGTACATCATCAAATACTCTTGCGCAGACTTGAGACTATAGGTATAACGGGCACACCGATAAAGTGGTTTGAGTCATACCTAACAAATAGAATGCAACAGGTACGCTTCAATAACGAGCAAGCTAAGCCGTTCCCCCAAACCCAAGGGATACCTCAGGGATCAGCTATCTCCTCCCTGCTATTCAACGTCTACATCCAGCCAGTATGTACAATTTTCCAAAAGCATAATATCTGCTACCATCTATATGCAGATGACATTATGATGTACACACAACTTGACATAAACAATCCCAAGTTCAACCAATTAGAAGAATGCCTGCATGAACTGCAAAACTGGCTCCAATGCAACAATATGTCTATAAATCACAAAAAAACTGAAGTGATGTTCATATCAGGAAAACAAGACTTCAAACCTCCTGCATCTATCGCCCTGAACGGCAACACTTATCACTCAAAAAATGAGATCAAATATCTAGGAGTACTAATCGATGCGAACCTAAAAGGGACAACCACCTCCGGATAACAAATAGAGCAATATTTCACAAGCTGAAAGTTCTCCAACCCTTACGCTGCATCATTGACCACTCAGACTTTAGAACAGTAGCACAGGCGCTCATCATTCCCCACTTTGACTACTGTAATGCTATATTACAAGGGCTACCGAAAAAAACATTAAACATCCTACAGATGGCTCAGAATGTATCAGCCAGGATTATTATGAATAAGAGCCTGACAGATCACATCACTCCAGTTCTTATAGAGCTCCACTGGCTCCCCATACCCGCAAGAATAATCTACAAAATGCTGATAATGATATTCAAAATTATCCATAAGATATCTCCATCATTTTTCGATATCCTAATCACCACTCAGCCCTCCAACAGATGCCGACGGACTGCAAACCTGATCACACTCTGCGTACCCAGCAGCATAAGATCAGTCAAAGAACGGACGAGCAACCGGGCATTCACGTACTCAGCAACGATGCTCTGGAACCGGCTGCCACACGACTTACGCCAGACCAAAGACTTACACACCTTCAGAAAAGAGCTTAAAACACACCTGTTCCAATCACATTACGGCATCACCTAGGCGATCTCAACTATATCTTCCCATGCTGCCTTCCTACCTCTTAAGCATAAGGTTAATAGGAACCCATTTCTCATTGATGCATCACATTCTTGATGATTTAAAAAAAAAAAAAATTGTTTATATGTATATATTGCTCTGCTAATTGCTTGTATTTTTGCGATCTCTATGTATAATTATAACCTCTCTGGTTGCTCAATCTGTAATTTATTGAATAATCAAATGTATAACTGTGATCTGGTGGTTGTTAGTCCCCCCTACCTTAATCAGACTGTATTCCTAAATTTATGCTGTACATATTCCCTTGTCTTGTCCACCTAAGGACCGCTTCTGATCGCTGGAAGGAGCGGTGTATAAATTTATGCCAAATAAATAAAATAAATAAATAAATAAAAATGTGAAAGGTTTCAAAATGGAGGTCCCAACTCAAAAATATGATTACAGCACATGAAAAGAAACTAAAATGTTGTAATTAGAGGAAGACAACTATTACACAATACACAAGCAAGAGAGTCTTCTTTTGAAGGAAAAAACGCTGAAATTTTAGAAAATATTATCAAGTTTAAAGAATTTGAGAGATGTGAAATTTCCTAGATCACCATTTCTGGTACTGAGCTATATTTAAACATAATAGAGGTAATTCTATAAGGAGCTGTGAAAGGTTACATTCATCAACATGCATGAATCACATATTTTCAGTGACTTAGGCATAAGAATGGGCCTTTACATGCATATTTTAACCAGTTGCATTTCTTTAAGCATGCACATCAGGCCAATGGTGCATACTTCCAATGTGGGAATGCACGGGTTGGAGCATAGGCAGAGTGCAAATCTAGACACATAAGTTATAAAATAGAAACATAGAAATATGACAACAGAAAAAGACCACATGGTCTATCTAGTCTGTCCTTCCATATCAACAACTACAACAGTCCCCTTTTTACCTTTAGAGATCCTCTGTGTTTGTCCCATGCTTTTTTGAATTCAGATACTGTCCTCATCTCTACCACCTCCACTGGGAGACTATTCCACGGATCCACCACTCTTTCCATAAAGAAATATTTCCGTATATTACTCCTGAGTCTATCCCCCATCACCCTCATCCTATGTACCTTCATAGCAGAGCTTGCTTTCAATCAAAAGAGGCCCTCCTTCTGTGCATTTATGCCACGGAGGTATTTAAACGTCTCAATCATATCTCCTCTATCCCGCCTTTCCTCTAAAGTATACATATTAAGATCCTTAAGTCGGTGCTTATATGCTTTATAACGAAGACCACTAACCATTTTAGTAGCACCCTCTGCACCAATTCCAACCTGTTTATATCCTGAAGGTGCGGTCTCCAGAACTACACATAATGCTCCAAATAAGGTCGCACCAAAGACTTATACAGAGGCACAATCACTTCCTTTGATCCGCTGGCCATTCCTCTCCCTATGCACCCAAGTATCCTTCTAGCTTTTGCCATTGTCTTTTCTAACCGTTTAGCTACTTTAAGATTATCAGCACGCCCAGGTCCCGCTCTTCTTTTGTGGACAGAAGTACCTCATCCCCTACACTGTAGCGCTCCCTTGGATATTTGCAGCCCAAATGGGTTAGGACAGCCGTTATAGTTGGTGATTCGATCATTAGGCATGTAGATAGCTGGGTGGCTGCTGGACGTGAGGATCGCCTGGTAACATGCCTGCCTGGTGCGAAGGTAGCGGACCTCACGCGCCACCTAGATAAGGTCTTAGATAGTGCTGGGGAGGAGTCTGCTGTCTTGGTACATGTCGGTACCAATGACATAGGAAAATGTGGTAGGGAGGTTCTGGAGGCAAAATTTAGGCTTTTAGGTAGGAAGTTGAAATCCAGAACTTCCAGGGTAGCATTCTCCGAAATGCTTCCTGTTCCACGCGCAGGACCCAAAAGGCAGGCAGAGCTCCGGAGTCTCAATGCGTGGATGAGACATTGTTGCAGAGATGAGGGTTTTGGATTTGTTAGGAACTGGGGAACATTCTGGGGAAAGGAGGGGCTCTTCCGAAGGGATGGGCTTCACCTTAACCGAGATGGAACCAGGCTGCTGGCATTAACCTTTAAAAAGGAGATAGAGCAGCTTTTAAACTAGATATTAGGGGAAAGTCGACAGTCGCCCAAGAGCGGATGGTTCGGAAGAATGTATCCTTGAAGGATACTACCAAAAGTAGAGAGGTTCCACAAAAGAGTAAAGTAGCCCAAATGCCCTCAAGTATGGAGCAGACAGAGCTTAAAGATCCAAATTTACCCATGTCTAACAATAGCCAAATTAACATGAATAAAATACATTCTCTAAAATGCTTGTATGCAAATGCTAGAAGTCTAAAGAATAAGATGGGAGAGTTAGAATATATAGCACTAAATGAAAGGTTAGAAATGATTGGAATATCAGAGACATGGTGGAAGGAGGACAACCAGTGGGACACTGTGATACCTGGGTACAAACTATATCGTAATGATAGAGCTGATCAAATTGGTGGAAGGGTTGCGCTCTATGTTAGAGAGGGCATTGACTCAGAAAGGATTAAAGTTTTGCAGGAAACAAAATCTGCTGTAGAATCTATATGGATTGAAATTCCATATAAAAGGGGGAAGGCGATGGCAGTAAGGGGTGTACTATCGAGCACCTGGCCAGAATGACCAAATGGATGATGAAATGCTCAAAGAAATCAAGGAAGCTAACAAACGTTACAGCGCAGTAATAATAATGGGTGATTTCAATTACCCCGGTATCGACTGGGTCAGTGTCACGTCAGGACATGCTAGGGAGATAAAGTTCCTAGATGAAATAAATGACTGCTTCTTGGAGCAGCTGGTTCATGAATCATCCAGAGGGGAAGCCATATTAGACCTAGTCCTTAGTGGAACACCAGATCTAGTGCAAGAGATAAGGGTGTTGGGGCCACTTGGCAATAATGATCATAGCATGATCGCCTTTGATTTAATTAGTGGAGGAGGGATAGTAAGGAAATCCACAGTACTACCTTTTAACTTTCGAAAGGGAGACTGATAAAATGAGGAAAACAGTTAAGAAAAAACTAAAAGGAGCAATTGCGAAGGTTAAAGACGTACATCAAGCTTGGGTGTTGTTGAAAAATACTATCTTGGAAGCCCAGACCAGCTGTATTCCACGCTTTAAGAAAAGTGGAAGGAAGTCCAAAAAACTGCCAGCATGGTTTAAAGGTGAGGTCAGAGAGGCTGTTGTTGCCAAAAAAAGCATCTTTCAGGAAATGGAAAAAAGAGCCAAACGACGAAACCTGGAAACAGCACAAACACTGGCAAGTCAAATGCAAGGCATTGATAAGGCAGGCAAAGAGAGAATTTGAGAAGAAGCTTGCTGCGGAAGCAAAAACGCGAAATAAAGATCTTTTCAAGTATATTCGTAGCAAAAAACCTGTGAGAGAGTCAGTTGGTCCATTAGATGATAAAGGGGTTAAAGGAGCACTAAGAGGCGACAAGGCGACAGCGGATAGACTGAATGAATTCTTTGCTTCGGTCTTTACTGAGGAAGATGTAGGGATGTTACCCATGACTGAAGTGGTATTTAAAGGTGCGGAAGAATTGAAGGAAATATCGATACATCGGGAAGATGTCTTACAACTATTAGATAAACTGAAGAGTAGCAAATCACCTGGGCCGGATGGTATACATCCAAGGGTGTTGAAAGAACTGAAATTTGAGATTGCAGAACTGCTATCAGTAATCTGTGAACTATCATTAAAATCATCTCTAATACCTGAAGATTGGAGGATCGCCAATGTAACACCAATTTTTAAAAAGGGTTCCAGGGGTGATCCGGGAAACTACAGACCGGTGAGCCTGACGTCAGTACTGGGAAAAATGGTAGAAACCATCATAAAGAATAAAATTACTCAGCATGTAGATAGTCACAACCTAATGAGAGAGAGCCAACCATGGCTTTAGACAAGTAAGATCTTGTCTTACTAATCTGTTATGTTTTTTTGAAGGAGTGAATAAACAGGTGGACAAAGGTAAGTCAGTTGATATTGTGTATCTGGAGTTTCAGAAAGCCTTTGACAAGGTCCCTCATCAGAGACTTTTGGAAAAACTAAAGAGTCATGGGATAGGAGGCAGTGTACTATTGTGGATCAGGAACTGGTTAAAAGATAGAAAGCAGAGGGTAGGGCTAAATGGCCAATTTTCCCAATGGAGAAAGGTGAAGAGTGGTGTACCCCAGGGATCTGTGCTGGGTCCGCTGCTTTTTGACATATTCATAAATGACCTGGAAAGTGGAATAACGAGTGAGGTTATCAAATTTTCAGATGACACAAAACTATTTAAAGTTGTTAAAACCCAAGAGGATTGTGAAAAATTGCAAGAGCATCTTAATAAATTGGAAGACTGGGCATCAAAATGGCAGATGAAATTTAATGTGGACAAGTGCAAGGTTATGCACCTAGGGAAGAACAACCCAAACTATGGTTACACGATGCAAGGTTCCACATTAGGAACCACCACCCAGGAAAAAGATTTAGGCGTCATTGTGGATACCATGTTAAAACCCTCGGCCCAGTGTGCAGCAGCGAACAAGAGAGCAAATAGAATGCTAGGTATGATAAGGAAAGGAATGGAAAATAAAACAGAAGATATTATAATGCCTCTATATCGTTCCATGGTGAGACCGCACCTTGAATATTGTGTGCAATTCTGGTCGCCGTATCTTAAAAAGGATATAGCGATTTTAGAAAAGGTACAGAGAAGAGCCACCAAAATGGTAAAGGGGATGGAAGGATACTCCTATGAAGAAAGGCTAAAAAGGTTAGGGCTCTTTAACCTGGAAAAGAGACGGCTGAGGGGAGATATGATAGAAGTCTATAAATTAATGAACGGAGTGGAACAGGTAAACGTAGATCGATTGTTTACCTTATCAGAATATAGAAAGACTAGGGGACATGCAATGAAGCTACAGGGTAAACTATTTAAGACTAATAAAAGAAAATATTTTTTCACTCAACATGTAATCAAACTCTGGAATTTGTTACCGGAGGATGTAGTGGAGGCTGTTAGTGTACCTGGGTTTAAGGAAGGTTTGGACAAGTTCCTGGAGGAAAGGTCCATAAACCATTATTAAGAAGTGACCGAAGATATCAATGCTTGACCCAGTACAAGCATTGTGGAACTTGTGTCTCTTGGGGAAACTGCTAGGTACATGTGACCTAGATTGGCCACTGTTGGAAACAGAATACTGGGCTTGATGGACCTTGGTCTGACCCAGTATGGCATATCTTATGTTCTTATGTTCTTATGTTAATGCATGACCCTGCATTTTTTAGCATTAAATCTCAGCTGCTAAATTATAGACCATTCTTCAAGCTTAGCTACATCCCTCCTCATGTTATCTACACCTTCCTGGGTTTCTACTCTATTGCAGATTTTGGTATCATCCACAAACAGGTAAATCTTACCCGACAGCCCTTCCACAATATCATTAACAAAGATGTTAAAAAGAATCAGACCAAGAACAGATTGCTGCGGCACTCCACTGGTAACCTCCTTCTCCTCAGAGTGAACTCCATCTACCTGTATTCTTTGTCACCTCCCACTCAACTAATTTCTAACCCAAGCAGTAAATTTAGAGTCCATCCCTAGGGTGCTCAGTTTGTTTATAACTATAACTTATACGTGTTCCTTAAGTATATAGGTGCGAGCATTTACACCAGCCATAGTATTGGTATAACTGATCATTTGTGGTGTGTATCCCACCACTTATGCCCCTATTTCATAAAGTGAAGTACGTGCATACTTGACTTTATAAAACAGCATGATTGATGCACAGCAACCCTCTATATGACTATAATACTGCAAATGGAGGAGTAGCCTAGATGATAGAACAGTGGGGTGGAGGAGTGGCCTAGTGGTTGGGGCAAGGTACTTCAGGCCGGAAGGTCGGGGGTTCAAATCCCACTAGAGGACAGCAACCTTGGGCCGGAAGGACTGGGGTTTCTAGTCCCACAGGTGCTCCTTGTGGTCTTGGGCAAGCCACTTAACCCTCCATAGCCCATGTTCCCTGTAAAATAGTTATCTCCAAGTTATAATGCCCTGTTCAATGTAATTTCAGTTTGTTCAATGTAAACCGCACTGATGCTGAATAGCGCGGTATATAAGAGAATGTAAATAAATAAATAAATAAAAGACTCCAGGGAAGCCAGAAATCAAATCCACCAACATGCCTCATAATCTTGGACAAGTCACTGCACTTTCCATTGTCTAAGATACAAAACATAGATTTTAAGTTTCTTAGGCAGAGAAATACTTACTGTTCCTGTACGTAACTCACTCAAATCCAAATGCCAAAATACATATTTAGTACTGTTATTACCATTGACCCTTTTATTAAAGCTTCTTGAAAGAAAACAGTGGATGTGACTTTAAGTTTAAGACAGCAACTACCATCCTACAAAATTCCTTTCTTAATAAACACTTTGCTAGAACCAATCAGAGAATGATCCTTAATTTTATTTGTTCTTTTTAGAAAAAAGAAACAACAGTTTATGAGGCAGAAAAAAGGGATATTTCCAGGCATCTCATGAGCAACCTAATCTGGAGCTACAAAACATTTGTGAATTTCAGACAGGAGATATTGGAAACCGAAACTACATTTGTGCTGAGATATGCCTGCAAAAGTGAAATTAAATATAGCAGAGTCATCTGTATTTTATTTTGTCTTTTTTCACACTGACCAGCTTTTTTTCAGCCGGAAAGCAAACAGAATGGAAGCAGATGTGTTTGTTTCTAGCAGGGTAGGTAAGTAGCTCCAGACTATGCAAAACTTAACTTATTACACCTAATTGCTAACTTTAGTAATATTTCTATATGCAGTATGTGGTTATTGTTTGGCAGCTTTTAAGATCATGAAAACTAACCCATTAATTGGCTGCCTGAGCTGTTTATTTTTCTTTTGTCTCTTTTAGGAGTTTTTAAAAAAATTCTATTCTACCTCCTACTTTTATAGAGAACATAAAGCTGGAATATGTGAATTTGTTTATGTGATGGCACATTTTAGATACTAAATGGCAATCGTAATTGAGACATCACAATCACAATGTACACAGTTCCAGGGGTGCCTGAATATAGGCTGATACGTGGAGCTTAAGGGCCCTTTCACAAACCTACATGTGGGAACATCCAATGGAGGCAAACTCGGCATCTTTCACGTGTAGCATGCCCATTTTGCAAAGCTGTTATCTTTATTTAAGTTAGAGGGGGCAAGGAACAAGGGGAAATTAAGGCAGAAAACCCCCCTTTAATCCCTCCTGCATAGGGCTGCCAGGGAGCAGGTATAAATCCTGATACGACAAATTTGGTCATACACCAGTATTCCTTATATGGAATACATATGTAAATTTTAATCAATAAGCTCATTGTTGAAGGAGAAGAAATTGAAATCATGGACAACTTTAATCTACTTGGATCAACTATCAATAAAGAAGCAGCAAGCAGTCAAGAAATCTGACGACGCATTGCTCTTGGCAGAACGGCTATGAAGGATATAGACAAGATTCTCAAGAGCAGAAATGTCTCTCTCCATACAAAGATTCGACTCGTTCAAGCCATGGTATTTCAATATCATATAGATGAGAAAGCTGGACAGTGAAAAAGATAGACAGGAAAAACTGATGCTTTTGAATTATGGTGCTGGCGGCGAATACTGCGTATACCATGGACTGCCCGAAGAACAAACTAGTCCGTACTAGAGGAGATCAAACCTAGGCTTTCTTTAGAAGCTAAGATGACAAGACTTCGACTTTCATACTTTGGACACATCATGTGAAGAGAGAGATCATTAGAGAAAAACATCATGCTTGGCAAGGTAGAAGGTCAAAGCAAAAAAGGCTAGCAATGAAATGGATCGATACAATAACAGCAGCTATGGGTACCAGTATGTCAACAATGAGCCACCTGACTGAAGACTGAACACAATTTAGGATAGCTATCCAGAGGGTCATAATGAGTCGACACTGACTCGACAGCACTTAACAACAACAGCAACATGTTGACCCACCCAGGCCACTTTATAGCTACAGCCCCGACAAGCCACCTTGCAATCTCTATGAAGTAAGGACATTTATGTGTACAGGGCCGGCCCAAGGGTTTTTGCCGCCCTAGGCAGACCCTCCATGCCACCCTCCAAAGATTGCGGGATGCCCAGCCTGCCAAGCTGGTCCCCCCTCCCAGTATCCATTTTCTCATCTGGGGAGGAGGGGAGACAGCACAGCAAAGCCTCCGTTGCATCAGGCTTTAAAGTGCCTATGCTAGCATGCTCATGGCCTGCCACTTCCATGCCCCTCCAATGCAACTTCCTGCCATTCCTGCGCCCTCCAACAAGAAGTTGTGTCAGAGAGGGACAGGAGTGGCAGACCATGAGCACGTTAGCGTAGGCACTTTAAAGTCCTATGCAGTGGAGGCATCGCCATGCAATGAACTGCTGCTTCGCTGGGAGGAGGGGGCCCGATACTGCCTACCAGTGCTGCCACTCTAGGCAAACGTCTAGTGGAAGGACCGGTCCTGCATGTGTAATTTGATCCCTTTCTATAATCATCATTTCCATGTGTAAATGCTGGATTTTACAGGTGGAAATTATGAATAAGTTCTCTAAAATAAGGCCCTAAGTGTAATGTAGAAATCATGTAAATTTGAAATTATGGCATTGCTTGTTCTACTGACCAAGAATATTTCTCGAGGAATAACAAAGTCATCTTAGCCTGTGCTGGTTCCTGGTCTTTCGCTTTTCAATCTGACCTCTTCAGAACAGTTTGGATCATTATGACCTGGAGTTTATGGCTGGTATTCTACCAGCCAAAATGTTGCCTCTTGCACGGACCTTCTCTTTTCTAATGCAGCCGAGCAATAAAGCATGATTATTTTGAATATTCTGTCACTCCTCCCGTCCTTTTTTTTCCCATTTAAGATCAAACCAAACTAGTGGTAATATAGGATATCCCTAAAAAATGTCATACCATGATAGACCTTGATTTTTTTTAGAGACCCTCTCTATTATGGGAGTCATTTTATAAAAGTCTTTTTGTGCGTAAAGTCTATTATAGGCACGCACATAAAAGACCTCATGTACAAGTATGCACAGTGACAATAAGGCATGTAAATATAAGCAACATGAGGATAGATATGCTCATGGGAGTTTAGATGAAGTGTGGGCGGAGTCACAATGTATGCCCATAACACAGTAACATAGTAAATGACAGCAGATAAAGACCTGCATGGTCCATCTAGTCTGCCCAGTGAGTTATAAGATACTCAGCTATGTGCATACATAGAAACATAGAAAACAATGGCAGCTAAAGACCATACGGCCTATCCAGTCTGCCCATCCATAAAAACTGTTAAGTTCTACAACCCTTTCCTCTTCCTCAGATATCCTCTGTATTTATACCAAGATTTTTTAAATTCAGATAGAGTTCTTGTCTCTACCACCTCCATTGGAAGGCTGTTCCACACATCCACCACCCTTTCCGTAAATAATATTTCTTCTGATTACTCCTGAATCTGTCCCCCTTCACCTTCATCTTATGACCCTTCGTTCTATAGCTTCCTTTCAACTAGAAGGGAGCCACCCAGGGCAGGCCCAACCATTAGGTGGCAGTTTCTGGGTGGCATAAAGAGCAGGGAATTCAAAGCTAAACAATAGATTATGATAACCAAGGAGGTGTAAGGCTTAAGGTCTGCCTAGGGTGTCAACACTTCGAACCAAATCTGGGGCCAGCCTGGGGCCACCTCCTGTGAACATTTAAACCAGCTGCTCAGACACCACTGTAAATGAACATGGTCGCACTGTAGATGCAATTTCTAATTTCTACTGCCTTTTGTGATGCTATGTTATAATGGTGCTTATGTATTTTTCTAAAATATCCTCAAACTAGGTACTACTTTGCCTTCCAACCTAGGCGACCTGTTCTATAATTACTCTCTATATGCAGAATGCTATAGGGCTGTCAGGAAATTAAAACTCATAACTTTTCAGCTGATTTTAGATCCATAAAATTGATGGTGTGTTTTACTTTATGCATTGAGTCTCTTATATATCTGTAAAGTATGTGCCTGTTATTTCTCTTACCTAGGGTCCCGATGTCTGTTGGATTTTCTCAGCAGAGAAGAAAACTCATTAGGATTTTATTTACAAAAGATTATTGCACTGTAAAATTGAAGTGCAATTAGTACAAATGTTTTTATTTCTAAAAGTAGATCTGTAATTGAATAGGAAAAGTAGGATTTTTTTTTCACTTTGGACTAGAACCAAAGTTTCTGCAAAGCTGTGTGGGAGTCCTCCACCTGCGTTGCCACCAGTAGGGGGAGGTGCTGCGATATCGCGACTAAAAGCACAATATCGCAGTACCTTCCGCTACTAGCAGCTGTACTAGCGGAGGACTCCCATGCAGCTTCGCAGGAGTGTATTCGTTTTTTCTTCAGAAAACATTATTTCCATTTCTAGCTTTTATATAGCTTTACCTATTCAGGAAATTTGGTTGCTGTAGGTTGGATAATTTGGGAGATCATGAGTACACAGGACAGACAGAGCAGATACATAAGCGATGCTTTGTTTTAGAAAAGTTCTAAAAAAGGTGTGGGGGGGGGAGGGCTCACATAGGACTTTGTAAAGCCTTGGATAACTGACCCCCTCTCCCCAACACATACACACTTAACGTTGTGTTCAGCACTCTCATATTTTAAAACTGAAAATGTAACATTCACCATTGTAAGGCCTTAAAACACAAAAACTGCAACAAGATTTTTGTTACTAACAAATAAACAACCACCAATCCCCGAAGCAATAGAACATGGCATTGCCCTTAACTCTAAGGTCACTATAATTCCTGTGTGTCCCTGTGCACTTAAAAAGGCATTGTTGACACTTGGATGCTATGAATAACAGTGTTGTTAAAACTGTAATATTTTACAGAATAATGTCACACAGTCATGTGGTCCCTAGCCCAGCTATAATCTCAGCCACCAAGTTGGAATGGCTTGTCCATGGTGACACCATGAATGATTAGTTCATACCTCTGCCTCTAATGAGAAGATTTCCGATCCACCCTGACAGCAAATAGCCTTATAGAATGCTAATTAGCCAAGCGCAATCCTAATAGACTAAACAGCTAAGCTACAGAAACACACATGCAGACACCTCGGAGGTAGAAAGCCTGTCTGTCTGAGGCTTGATTCTGAGGCACTTCTTAGACATGAGGGGAAAAGGAGCAATGATAAATATTAATAATATGATTATTATCCTAAGTTATAGAAAGCCAGATCGTTATTAAAAATAAAAGTAAAAACACTTAAGCGGTTTCAATACACACATACCCACCTCCTCATCAAATGTAATTAAGACCCAATGAAATGTCACTAAACAACAATATGAAAACGTGAGTGACACAGGCCACTTTAGCTCATGTAGGCGCCCTCTCTCCTGTTTTCAGTGCTGCCACATATTTCATAAGTTAAACGCATACAGTGTCGTAAATGATTGTTCCCATGCTCCGTTTACATATTGGAACAGCATCAGTGGCTGGACCTGTCAACGCTACCGATAAAAAAGGAAACCAGTACTAATTAGCCATGATGGGAGTAGATGCCGAAGCCCATACTAAAACCCGTCTGCACCCACACCATTCTCTCCCAGCCCCCCTCCGGTCTCTAGGAACCGCAGTGGGTGACCGTGTCCTTCCACCACTGCAGCATCCACCCTTCCACTTAGAGAAGACAGTGCCTGCTGCAACACTCAGCACATCAAGCTGTTGCATGATCGCGGGCGTCTGTCAGTAAAATCTACAAATAAAAAAAAAAAGGCAAAGCAAATTCAATTACCTGCTTACTGTACCGTCCCGGGTCATAGGGCACCTCAGCAATGCTGCATCCCACCCTCCTACCCCTGCCATTCCCTGGCTACAAGTACAGCCCGAGACAACAGGAATCCAGATGTGCTTTCAGGCAGACTCTGCTGCTCCCTGAAAAACAACAAGCCATGCCAAGCAGCCCTGCTAGAAAAGAAGAACGGGAGGTCCGCACTTACGCCCGAGCTTTTGGGAACCCCATAGACAAGAGAATATCCAGTGACGACCCATGTTTGATTGTCCCGGTCTTGTGCTGTCTGTGCCTTCTTGGGGCGACTTTGCTGTACAGGTCCTCTTTGGCAGCCATGGTCGGTGTGCAAGTCACTGTGCCATCAGAATAGTGTTCTCAGCCATCGCACATAGACAGAGAAACACACACACACATGCAAAACCTCCCAAGGCTGCTACGAGGAAAGAGGCTGGAGGGTGTGTGATTTCACGGCAGCTCAGCATGTGTACGAGGCAGCTTCCTGGTGCAACACCAGCAGCCACTTAGAAAGTCATCCTCGGGCTAGGAAGTGACTTTTCAGATCTGCAGCATTGCACTGAACGATCCGGAGATTAAACCTTGCTCCCCTTTCTTTTACCCCTGCCGGCATGGGTGCCACCTAAGTCAGGCCATAGCAGCTTCCTCTGGTTTAAGCTTTAACCGTCAGGAATTCGCTGGGAATAATTTTTGAATGGATCAAAAGGCAGATGTCTGGTGGGCAGAGGCTCGCCTTCCTGTACAAGAGCCCTCCCCTCTCTTAAAGAGACAGCTCAGAATACATACAACCAGGCATACTGAAATACCATTTTCTGTCCCTCAGACCAGGTTTTTTTGGGGGGCAGATATAAATAATATGTTTTGTGATGCTGGAGTGGGAGCTAAGTCAGAAAGAAAATCCCAGCTTTAAAATTAGACCATAGGTGCTAAACATTATTAGAATTTTCCAAAAAAAAAACCCCAAAACACCACCTATCTACAGCCAGCATTTCTAACCATTATGCAGTGTTTTCAGTGCCTTGCTTTTGAGGTTGACACTCATATCACAGGAGCTAGTGCTGGTTTTACCTCTACTGCACCAGTAATTCTTTTGTCTGAGAAAACCTGGATCAGGCTGTGGTTAATTCCAGGAGCTACTTGGTGACACTATTTGTTCGATATAATTATAGGTTAATAGTAGTGATTCTCATAGAGCAATGTGTGGTTAATTATGTGGCAGTAGGTGTATTCAGGTAACACAACAGGCGAAGCCGGAAGCTGCAGCTTCTATTTCAGATGTAACATATTAAAATAGTAAATGACGGCAGATAAAGACCAGTATGGTCCATCTAGTCTGCCCAGCAATATGACAGGAGTAGGTGCACCCCTTCCCATGTCTTTTAGGGAGTAGGTGCACCCCTATCCATGTCTTTGCTTAGTGGTGCACCCACCAGGAACAGGTGCACCCCTCCCCATATCTTTGTTTCTTTGTTTGTTTAGGGGTTAACCCACCGCTCCTCCCCCCATCGCTCCATGTAGGACATCCCTATTTGTTGAGAAATTACTGTAGATGGTTCAGTTTATTTTGATTTAATCTTGTTGCTGTAAAGTGATCCACTGTGTCTGTCCCAGGCCACTTTGAATTCCGTCACTGTGTTTGTCCCTACCACCTCCATCGGGAGGGCATTCCAAGCATTCACCACCCGTTCAGTAAAAAAGTATTTCCTGACATTGCCTTTCAATTTACCACATTGCAGCTTCATCTCATGCCCTCTAGTTTTACAGCTTCCCCATCTTTGGAAGAGGTTTATTTGTTCATTATTTCTCTTTAAGTATTTAAAGGTCTGAATCATATCTCCCCTATCCCCCTTCTTCTCCAAAGTGTACATATTTAGGTCTTCAAGTCTCTCCTCATAAGGCTTCTGACGCAGGCTCCAAATCATTTTGGTCACCTTCCTCTGAACAGCTTCCATTCTTTTTTTTTTTTTTGTAACTTAATCTTTATTGATTTTTCCATATATATTATTCCAAAACATTGTCAGAAACTAATATACATTCCAAACAGATGCATAGGCAAAAATTGCATTTCAAACATTTTCCTTATGCAATGTATATTCAATATAGCTTACATCCTGACCAATAAAATCCCATGGTAACTCCTCCCCCCCACCAGAACTAACACCCTATACTCCCACCCTTCCCCCCTAATTTGAACCCCTGGAAGCCAAGTATTCCATTCTTTTTACATCCTTTGCAAGATACGGTCTCCAAAACTGAACACAGTATTCCAAGTGAGGCCTCACCAGAGACTTATACAGTGGTACTAGTACCCCTTCCTTTCTGCTGGTAATTCCTCTTCGAATGCAGCCCAACATACTCCTGGCTTTTGCCACTGCCTTGTCGCACTGTTTTGCCACCTTGAGATCTACAGAAATAATCACACCGAGGTCTTTCTCCTGCTCCGTGCACACCAACCTCTCAACCCCTATCGCGTACATTTCCCTTGGATTTCTGCTACCCAAGTGCATGACACTGCACTTCTTCGCATTAAATCTTAATTGCCTAGCATCAGACCATTCCTCCAGCTTTTGCAGATCCCTCCTCATGTTAAGCACTCCCTCGGGGGAGTCCACTTTGTTGCAAATTTTCATGTCATCTGCAAAAAGACAGACTTTTCCATTCAGTCCTTCAGCAATATCACTCACAAATACATTGAACAGTGCCGGGCCTAGGACCGAACCCTGAGGCACCCCGCTAATCACCTTCCTTTCATCCGAGTGAGCTCCATTTATCATCACCTTCTGTCGTCTGTCAGTCAACCAATTTCTGATCCAGTTTACCACCTTGGGACCCATCCCCAAACTACTGAGTTTATTGATAAGCCTCCTATGAGGGACAGTATCAAAGGCTTTGCTGAAATCCAGGTAGATGACATCCATCGCGTGTCCTTGATCCAGTTCTCTGGTCACCCAGTCAAAGTACTTAATAAGATTTGTCTGGCAAGATCGCCCCTCGGTAAAACCATGTTGCCTCGGATCCTGTAACCCGCTGGTTTTGAGAAAGTTCACTATTCACTCTTTCAGGAGCGTCTCCATTATTTTTCCCGCCACCGAGGTAAGGCTCACGGGCCTGTAGTTTGACACATCTTCCTTGTCACCACTTTTGTGTAGAGGTACGACGTCAGCCATTCTTCAGTCCCGAGGAACCTCTCCTGTTTCCAAGGATCTGTTGAAAACATCCTTTAACGGCCCTGCAAGAACCTCTCTGAGCTCTTTCAGTATCCTGGGATGTATCCCATCCGGTCCCATGGCCTTGTCCAGTTTCAGTTTTGCAAGTTGTTCTAAAACCTCATCCTCTCTGATGTGGTATCTACCTCATTCCCATTTTTATATTTGGGAGTCACAGGTGGTCCTTCTCCAGGATTTTCTTTAGTAAAAACAGAGCAGAAGTATGTGTTTAGTAATTTTGCTTTATCAATGTCATTTTCCACGAGTCCGTTTCCAGCACTTCTGAGTCCTGCAATTCCACCTCTGATCTTCTTCCTTTTCCGAATATACCTGAAGAAAGTTTTGTTGCGGCACTTAACATCTTTAGCCATCTTTTCCTCTGCCTTTGATTTTGCTATCCTTATTTCTCTTTTTGTCTCCTTGAGTTTGATCCTGTATTCATTTCTGTGTTCTTCTGTTTGCAAGCTTTCGAATTTTGCGAAAGCTGTGTTTTTTGCCCTTATTTGAGCAGCCACTTCTTTGGAAAACCAAATAGGTTTCCTTCTCCTCTTGTTTTTATTTACTTTTCTTACGTATTTATCTGTTGCCTCTTTTATTGCCCCTTTTAGTTTAGCCCATTGCAATTCCACTTCCCTTATCCCCTTCCACCCTGTCAGCTCCTCCTTTAGGTACTCTGCCATTTTATTGAAGTTAGTGTTTTTGAAGTTTAGGACTTTGAGCTTGCTATGATTGGATTGCACCTTGGCTTTTATCTCAAACCACACCGTGTGATGATCACTGTTGCTCAAAGGGGCACTCACCCAGACATTAGACACGCTATCACTGTTGGTGAGCACCAAATCCAGCGTTGAGCTTTCCCTGGTTGGTCTAAGTAACGCATTTGTCTAAGTAACGCATCTTGGATAGCGTCCACAATTTTTTTGCTTCTTTCCAGATTTGCAGAACTAATCCAATCCACATCGGGTAGATTAAAGTCACCCAATATGATCGTTTCCCCCTTTGTTGCTATCTTGGCAATATCTATAATCAATTTGTTATCTATCTCTTCAATTTGAGTCGGAGGTCTGTAGATTACAGCAGTATGGATGACAGTGCCATCTCCTCTTTCCAACATGATCAGAGCGCTTCTTCTTTTCCCCATGCACCCTGCATTTCAGTAGCTTTGATATTGCTTTTGACATACAAGGCTACTCCTCCTCCTTTTCCATTTTCTCAGTCTCTTCTGAATAGATTATAGCCAGGTATGGCTATATCCCAATCATGTGATTCATTAAACCATGTTTCTGTAATGGCCACAATGTCCAAGTCCTTTTCCACCATTAGGGCTTCCAGGTCCGGAAGTTTGTTGGCTAAGCTTCAAGCATTTGTGCTCATTGCTTTCCAGCATTTAACTGGCTTGTGTGTATTTTGCATTGATTTTATTCTACCCACTTCTTCCCAGTTGCTTTTGATGTGTTGTTTAAAAGTGTGGCTGTTTCTGTTATTCTGCTTTTGCAGGGGGTGACATCCA
This sequence comes from Ichthyophis bannanicus, assembly GCA_033557465.1. Lineage (NCBI taxonomy): Eukaryota > Metazoa > Chordata > Amphibia > Gymnophiona > Ichthyophiidae > Ichthyophis > Ichthyophis bannanicus. The sequence continues at coordinate 140,324,457 of CM066045.1, forward strand.
GAACTTGACCTTTCCTGTCCGTCACCCCATTCTTCTAGTTTAAATGTAAATCGAAATACTGCCTGAATTTTTCATGTAGGATTCTTTTCCCTGCGACAGAGAGGTGTAGTCCATCAGCACAGTATAGTTTCTTGTTGGTCCATGTGTTTTCCCAGTCGCCAATAAATCTGAATCCCTCATTTGCACCAGGTCTGGAGCCATGTATTAAAGCTGTTAATGTGATTTAGCCTTTTTGCCCCCTTACCTAGAACAGGTAGAACTTCTGAGAATGCTACAGTGTTAACAAAGGGCTTGAGGTTTTCTCCCAGAGATTGGAAGTACTTTTGGACTGTAGAGGCACTATTTCTAGCCAGGTCATTTGTACCCAAGTGGATGACAACATCAGGTATGGAGTGTTTGCTTTCCGCGCTAAGTACATCAATAATTTGGTTTGTATTCCTGCCGGCTAAGGAGCCTGGGAGGCATTTGACTTTCTTCTCTCCTTTGAACTGTGTTCCCAAGTTGGTGTCTCTGATGATGGAATCTCAAAGTAGTAGTAGTAGTTTTCTGTTTGGTGAGTTTTTCTTCATATTTGGTGCTTTAGCAGGAGATTGGGCATTGACTGACTCCTCTAAGGGCCGTTCAGTTTCTTTGGATAGGGCATCCTCATTAACCAAGGCAGAGAATGCATTATGCAGGGATATCTCTTGGTGTGTAGGATGTCTCTGTGTCACAGATCGCAATCTACCCGAACCCACTGTGATCCATTTGTTCCAGGTATGTTTGACTCTTTGTGGGAGCGGTGGTGGACTTTGTTCAGTCTGTATCCTAGAAGAGGTGTGCTTCATTGCAGTCAGTTCTTCCCTCATTAGAGACAATTCTTTATGCATGGCAGCCAGGTCTTCTCTTAGTAGAGTCAATTCATTATACATGGCAGATGACCTTCGGCACATAGGACATGCTCTTAGGCTCCAAATGATTCTTCCTGGAATGAAAGTACCGCAGGTATTGCACTGAATACAAGACATGCTGGTTAAGAGAATATGGGCGTATCCCAAGCTATTGGCCACTATATAGGCAATGCAGCCCCAGGGGTGGGTGGGGTGAGGGGTAGGGTGGGCGGGAACCCAAGTGTCCCTGCCCCAGTAGGCTTATACCTGAACTGTGGGCACACTCCGAAAACTGTTAAGGCTACACAAGGAAATCAAGCAGTTTGACTATCCCAAACATAATGTAGGTCCAGCAATTAGCAATTTTCCCAATACCTTAAGTTTAACACTAGAAGCCCCAAAAGGAATTTTCCCCTAGAAACCCCAAAGTGCGTCAATTGATGCATTATCACGATGACTGCATTTAGCATGAAATGCAGATGTGAATTAAGACAATTGGGTGCGTCAATTGACGAACTTTGGGGCTTCTAGGTATAAATTCATTTTCCCGCTAGGTGGTGCATCTGTCATTAATTTTCAATGCACATATTTGAACATCTTGACCTTGCTAACAAAGTCATGGAACATGACTGACATGGTTCTAGCAGTGGCGCTGGTATACAACTTCGAAGATGCATCTGCGTCAATTGATGCACTTTGCGGCTTCTAGTGTTAACCAACCCTTAGTATTCTATATTTGCAATAAAAAACCAGGAGAGATAGAAAGGATTAAGCTTATCTGTGTCTTGTGCAGCTCTAACCTTTCAGACTGGCTGTGACCAGTATGTGAAGCCAGGTGTCTGATGATCTAAAGTAGCCCCTCCCTGGGAGATGCCTTTCAAGCAGACAAAGAACCAGAATTACCCAAAATATACCTTAGTTTGTAGTTCTATCAGCCCCCTGTGCAAAGGCCTCTGTTGGTCCCTTGCAAAGTAAAGAGTAATTACTCACCTGTAACAGGTGTTCTCCAGGAGCAGTAGGAATCAGTCCTCACATATGGGTGTCATCGGCGCCGATGAAGCCCCAGCGGAGCATTTCCCCAGCTTTCTATGAAAGCCTTGGGGAATGCAGGCACGCATGCGCGGTTGCCTTAACGCCTAAAGGTGCCATCTTACATCAGTCAAATGACATAGCTAAGAACAGCACACAAAAATGAAAAAATAAACTATGTACAACTGCAACTCCAAGGGGAGGAGGGAGGGTTGTGAGGACTGATTCCTACTGCTCCTGGAGAACACCTGTTACAGGTGAGTAACTACTCTTTCTCCAGGACCAAGCAGGAAGTCAGTCCTCACATATGGGTGACTCCCCAGCTCTGGGCTACCGAGGAACCCAGGCTGAACAAGAGACCTCCCTCTAGTCTCAGCAGCAAAGAAAGGCTTTTCAAGGACACAACCTCCACCGGTAGCCCAACAGAGGGCAGGAGTTGCCTAAACCTCAAAGAGATTCCGGAGTACTGCTTGGCCAAAAGCACTGTCCCTACGGGACTCCCTCTCCAGGCAGTAATGGGCCGCAAAAGTCTGGCTTGAAGACCAAGTTGCAGCCCTGCAGATGTCTACCAAGGGCACAGAGCGGAGATGAGCCACTGAGGCAGCCATTGCCCTGACACGATGGGCCGTGACCCTACCCTGCAAAGGAAGGTCAGCCGCCTTGTAAGTCCAGGTGATACAGTCAGCCACCCAGATGGACAAGGTACGCTTGGACACAGACAACCCCAACTTATTGGGGTCAAAGGATACGAAGAGCTGAGTAGCCCTTCTATACCCATGCGTACGGTCAAGGTAGAAGGATAAGGCCCTCCTACAGTCCAGAGTATGCAGGACTGCTTCAGCCTGGCTTGCATGAGGCCTAGGGAAGAATGTTGGAAGAACCACCTCCTGGTTGAGGTGGAAAGAGGAGACAACCTTAGGGAGGAACTTTGGATGAGTCCGAAGGACTACCCTGTTCCCATAAATCCTGGTGTAAGGCCTATCACAGACCAGGGCCTGAAGCTCACTTACTCGCCTAGCCGAGGTAAGGGCTATCAGGAAGAGTGTCTTCCAGGAGAGGAAGCGTAGTGGACAAGTAGCCATCGGCTCAAAAGGTGGGCGAGTCAGTTGCTGCAAGACCACATTCAGCTCCCACTCAGGGGCAGGACGACGGATGGGAGGCTTGAGCAAAAGCAAGCCCCTAAGAAAGCGGGACACCAAGGGGTGACCAGACAGAGAATGGCCCTCCACCAAAGAGTGGTGAGCTGCTAGAGCTGAGAGGTGGACCCGAACAGAATTGGATTTAAGGTCTTGATTTGACAAGTGTAGTAAGTACTGAAGGACTACTGGCACAGTACAGGAGAAAGGATCAACTGTACGTAGCTGACACCATACAGAAAACCTTTTCCATTTGAGAGCATAGGTTTTCCTAGTGGACTGTTTCCTAGAGGCTAGGACAACCTCCTCAACATCCTGAGGCAGGCCCCAGGGAGCCAAGACTACCCTTGCAGCCTCCAGGCCATCAAATTGAGAGCTTTGAGATTGGGGTGCAGAAGGGAACCCTGCGCCTGTGAGAGAAGGTCGGGTTGCAACCCCAGAGGTAGTGGAGGATCCACCGCCAGTTGAAGCAGAAGAGGAAACCAAGGCTGTCTCGGCCACCTGGGAGCCACCAGCAGGACCGAGGCCTTGTCCTGAAGAATCTTGAAGAGTGTTCGGGCCACCAAGGGCGTGGGAGGAAACGCATACAGGAGGCCCTGAGACCAGGATATCAGAAAAGCATCCGCTGCTATCCACAGAGGATGTGGTTACCTGGAGCAGAACTTTGGCAGCTACTTGTTCATGGGACTTGCAAAGAGATCCATCAAAGGGAGATCCCATTTCAGGAAGATCTTCTGAGCTACTGAAGGATGTAGCTACCACTCGTGGGGCTGCAGTATTCTGCTTAATCTGTCTGCCAGGTAGTTGTCCTGGCCTGGAAGGTACACAGCCCTGAGGAGCATGTTGTGCTTGAGGGCAAAAGAACAAAGGTCCTGAGCTTCCCGACAAAGGATCCTGGACCCAGTCCTGCCCTGTTTGTTCACATAAAACATGGCAGCTTGGTTGTCTGTCTGAATCAGGACACACTGGTGTGACAGGGTAGGACTGAAAGCTTTGAGTGCTAATCGAATAGCTCGGAGTTCGAGAAGATTGATCTCCTGTGCAGCTTCCCAGGGGGACCACAGGCCCTGGGTGCACTTGTCCAGACAATGAGCACCCCAGCCTTGCAGGGAGGCGTCCGTGGTCACCACTACTGTGTACCCAGGAATCTGAAAAGGCACCCCCTTCAGTAGATTGGGTGGGTGTAGCCACCAGTTGAGGGTGTTCAGAAATGGTCTGGACACCCTTATCCAGTCTTTGAGGCTCCCTGTGGCCTGTGACCACTGAGACCGAAGGCACCACTGTGCAGGCCTCATATGTAGCCGGGCATTGGGGGTCACATGTACTGTCGAAGCCATGTGGCCTAGAAGCCTCAGGCAGAGTCTGGCGGAGACCAGGGACCTGCTGAGAAACTGATTTGCCAAGGCCATCAACCTTTGGGCCCTGTCTACTGGCAAGAAAGCCTTTGCCAGCAGAGAGTCCAGCCTTGCCCCTATGAACTCTAAGTTCTGGGAGGGGAGCAAAGTGGACTTTGCGAAATTTATGACAAACCCCAGGCTTTGTAGAAGAGCAATAGTCCTGAGGGTGGCTTGTCTGGCCTCCTGGCACATCTGACCCCTGATAAGCCAGTCGTCCAGATAGAGGAAGACAAAGATTCCCTGATTTCTCAGGTAGGCCGCCACCACTGCTAGGCACTTTGTGAAGACTCTGGGGGCGGAGGTGAGGCCGAAAGACAGCACTCTGTACTGATAATGGTTTCCTCCCACAATGAACCTGAGGTACTTTCTGTGGTCTGGATGAATGAGGATGTGAGTGTACGCATCCTTTAGATCTAAGGAGCATAGCCAATCTCCCTGCTGGAGGTAGGGCAGAAGTGTCCCAAGAGTAAGCATCTTGAACTTCTCCTTCACTAGGAACTTGTTGAGTTTTCTGAGGTCCAGAATGGGTCGAAGGCCACCGGTTCTTTTGGGCACCAGGAAATACCTGGAGTAGAAACTGTGACCTTGTAAGTGGGGAGGCACAGGCTCCACCGCCCTGTCCACCAACAGACCATGAAGCTCTTGTAAAAGAAGGTCTGTGTGCAGGGGAGGCCTTGGAGGCTCCCCTGGAAAATATGGTGGAGGCAGTTAGTGAAAATGGAGGGTATAGCCCTTGTGGACTATCTCCAGCACCCAACTGTCCCCGGTGATAAGGGGCCACTGGTGGGCAAAGAGGGCGAGGCGACCTCCTGTGCAGGGTTGGGAGAGCAGTGGAGGAGAGGCTAAGCTCAAGGAGTCAAAAACCCCCACCCTGCTGAGTGGTAGCAGGGGCCTGAGGCTTGGGGGTCCTCTGCCTACGGGGCCCATTACCCTGGCCCTTGGCTTGCTGACCCTGGGGGGCAGCTTGGGCAGCCTGATATTGCGGGTACTGTTTGTAGGCAGTGCCCTTCCATGGGTAAAATGACTTTTTACCTGAGCCCTTCTTTTTATGAGAAGGGGCAGAGGTCTTCCTCGACAGCCTTGTCCGTGTGAGGTGCTCAGTTTTGAGCTGAGCAGCCTTCTCAGTCATGGGCTTGCCAAAAAGGTTTTCACCTCGGCAAGGGACATCGACCAACTTGTCCTGAAGCCATGGCTCGAGGTCCGATGACTGCAGCCATGCCTGGCGTCGAGCCGCGATGCCAGCAGCCGCAACTCGGGCCGAAGCCTCGAAGCCATGGTAGGCGGCGCGGGACATGAACTTCGAGCAGTCCCGAATCCCCGAGGACAAGGTCTTGAATCTCTGCAAGGGTTCCCCGGAGAGTCCAGCAGAGAACCCGGTCAACTCCTTGGCCAGGTCCCGCAAGTACATGCCCATGTACAGCTGGTAAGACCGGACACGGCAAGCAAGCATCAAGCCCTGGAAGCACTTTCTACCAACGCCATCTAGGTTCTGGGCCTCCCTGCCGGGGGGCACCACGGAGTGCATCTTCTGACTCTTCAGACGATGCATGGCCGATTCCACAACCATAGAATGGTGTGGTAGCTGTGCCTTCTGAAAGCCAGGGCTCTTCCTGAGTCGATAGATCGAGTCGACTCGCTTGCTTAAAACCGGCGCCGAGGCCGGTGCCTCCCACATCCGGAAGAGGAGCCGTTCCAGCATCGGAGGAACCGGGACAGTAATGGCCTCCTTCGGAGGAGAGTCATACTGTAGGGCCTCGAGCTCTTCAGCTGGAGGCTCCTCCTCGGGGTCCGCCTGGATAGCCAAGGCAGCGGCTATATCCCGGATGAATTCCAAGAACCGAGTATCCTCTGGAGGGTATCTACTCCGGGGCTCAGACTGCGGTGAGTCCGACGGGACGCACCGAGTCTTGAAGGTGTCAGGAGACTCCTCGTCCTCTGTCTCCCAAGCTGACTCGTCCAAGGAAGAGTCAGGATCCGACCCCGCGGGGCCCTGGAGCACCCGCCCCGACGCCGAAGGCACCGGCGTCAACGCCCTCGGTCCCGAGCGGGAGGTCGAGGGAGACCGCGACCGAGGTCGACTCCGAGCCACGATGGACTCGAGTATCGGCTCGGTCTCCGGGGTCGACTTTGAAGTCGATGTCCCGGTGGTCGGGGCAGATGCGCCAGACAGGCTGGCCATCAGTGCCCGCTGCTGCTCCATGAAGGCAGACAATCTGCTCTCCAAGGCTGTCATCCTGAGACTCAGCTTGGGAGATGCAGCAGCCATCGACTCGGGCCCCGGCGGCGCCAGGCCCGACGTCGGCTCCCTGGGAGGAGAGTCCTCGAGGACTACGAGGCTTACGTGTCCAGCAGACTCTGGCTCCACGCGAGGAACTTTAGCAGGCTTCTCGAGTTCCACGGGCCCGGGGCAACGGTCGGGGGTCTTAGAACCTGGCCTTCGAGGAACCAGGGACCTCCTCCGATGATGCCCTCGTGAGCCGCTTCTTCCTCTTGCGTTTCCGGTCAGGGGACCCCCTGTCCGAGGAGCTTTGACGGCGCTCGGGATCGGAATCCCGAGATATCGAGGCCTCAGACGAGGTCCGGGCCCGGCCGGAGGCTGAGTCCGAGAAAAGCCTTTCTTTTTGCTGCTGTCGACTTCGGAGTGCCTTGGAAGACATCTTTCCACATGGCCCGCACAACTTAGGGTCGTGGTCGGGGCCGAGGCACCGAAGGCAGCAGTCGTGTGTGTCGGTGAGAGACATTAATTTCTTACACCGATCACACTTCTTAAAACCACTGGAAGCCATTGGGGAAAAAAGAGTCCCCACGAGGTCAAAGGACCGACCTTCCAGGGAAAAAGGGCACGAACGCCAGCCACGAAGGGCAAAAACCGAAAAAGAAGAATCAGGCTCGATACCGGTGTACCGAACCCGGCGTCGAACCGGTAGAAAAAAGAGCGAAAATCGCCGAAAAAATCTAATTTTAACCGGGAAAACAGGACACACGTCCGGTGGACTTCACGGAAAAAAAGAGACTGAGGTAAGATGGCACCTTTAGGCGGGACGGGAACCGCGCATGCGTGTCTGCATTCCCAAAGGCTTTCATAGAAAGCTGGGGAAATGCTCCGCTGGGGCTTCATCAGCGCCGATGACACCCATATGTGAGGACTGACTTCCTGCTTGGTCCTGGAGAAGTATTTCTATACCAAGTAGCTGATTTTTCTTACAAGTGTCCCTGCCCCAAACTAAATGTAGTGCAGTAATTATCCTGACAGTGCAGACATACAGACACTAGATATATATACACACTTGAATATTTCATATGCCAAGGCCAGCCCAACCATTAGGCAAGACTAGGTGACTGCCTAGGGCATCAGCTTCTGGGGGGGCAGCAAAAAGCAGCAGCAGTCAAGGCAAAATAATAGGTTCTGACAGCCACACACACTCAGAGCCATCAGCACACTCAGAGCCGGGCCAAGGCTATGAGGCGCTGAGGCCAGAGCCAGCACTACCATTAGACAAACTAGACAGCTGCCTAGAGCAATGACCCCTCAGGGGCCCCTGCTGCTGCCCATTGCATCACTGGTGCCCCTTTCTGGGGCCAATAGCAGTGGCAATTGCAGTGGCAATTGCTCCTGATACCGCGATGCAGTACTTAGCCTCCGTCTCCAGGACTGCCTTGTGGTTTCATTCTGCCCAATCTGCCACTGTGCTGTTTTATTGTCATTGTCACTGCTTCAGGTCTCAGAGAGGGGCAGCCGTGGCAGGAATGGGCTGCCCTCTAAAGGTTGGTGCTCTAGGTAAGTATCTACTTCACCTAATGGTAGCACTGTCCCTGAGCACATTCTGTTACCTGTAGGGAGAGTGGGCACACACATATATACAAAGCAAAGTTGAGGGGCCTATATTCAGCAGCAGCAGACAGCACTTTCAAAGCACCTAGCCGCTGTTGCTTTGATTAGACTCAGATAGTCAGCGCCCGAACCTATTCATGGTCAAGCACTGAATATCCAGTTCACTGGGCAGCACTGTAGCTGAATACAGTATCACTGCTGACTGGATAGCTGCTGGGACTGCTCCCGCTCCACCCACAGACTGCTCCAATTTTAACCGGTTGTCTTTTCTGTGGCCCGTGGAGTATTCAGCAGCGCTATTCAGACAGTGCCGCTGATTATCGGGGATTGCTGTGGTTTAGCTAGTTAGCAGGTCCTGTGAACCGGATGAAGCCTTCTTAATATGCCCTCCTTAATATTTAGAAATATGATGTCTAATTATGCATTTTTACAGGCTTGTTGTTGAAAGGGTGGTATTCAGATGATCATTATTGTTGAGTTTAATTATAAAAATCGAAGGGGCGCAGTGTACAACTGAAGGTTTGCTTAGGGCACCCAATAGCCTGCGATGGCCCTGGGCCACCCTTGCCATAGTTATGATACAGAGATCCTATGATGTTATTTATAACTGCAGCAAGCTAAAAATTGCTTGCATACTTTTTGCTGTGCAGACTTTGCTAGATTTTCATAGCAAAAGTATGAGCTTACGTTTGCTTTGAAAATTACCCCAGAGAACGTTGAGTGCACATTTCCACCCATTCTTTGGAGTACACAGTTTTTCTGGGTTACATTATGTTCATATGCTTCAATTTGCAAAAGTTGGCAAATAAGTACAAACTCTGCTCAACCCTGCTCTCGGCTCTTCAAATAGTAGCAGGTAAACTTACATGTATAGGGAGTCATTTTATTAAGCATTTTCTGCAAGCAAAGTATTTTTTACACAAGGAAAATGTTTCAGAAAAACTGTGCAGCTGCGTATGTGTGTACATGTATGTGAACTGACAAGATGTCATGTTCTTATACATGCTCTGCACATCAATGTTCCAGGGAAGAGCAGGGATTCGGGTAGAGCAGAGACAGACTTGCCATGTACATACATAAAAGGGGCATATTCAAAAGGATTAATGTGGTTAACAAACTTGCTAGCCACATCCATCCCAGTGAGCAGGATATTCAGCAGCACATAGCCATTTTGTGCCTCTGAATATCCCCTCCTAACCCTACTGAATGCCCCAATGCTAACCAGTTTGTGTCAGGACATTTTGGGGCAAGCAGAGGCAGCACCAGGTGTTCAGCTGGTCAGCAGCGATTTTCAGCCACTGGCCAGCTGAATGGCTGTCCTAATTGTAGCTGGTTTTGCAATCAGCCAGCATCTGAATATCATCGCTGGCCAAACTGCAAACAGGCAATCCAGCCAACCTAGATATTCAGTAGTGCCGCGGCTATATATGGCCCTGGCCTTGAATATCAGTTCAAAATTAAAGCGGTGATGGCCAACTGCTTTAAATGTGCTGATACCACTGCTGATGACGTCCCCTCGTATTTTATAAAATGCAGACGTCTATGCATAGAGTATACACATACATTTATACACTCTTTGGAGAGCATGTAAATTTGTGCACTACTGGGGTTCATGGTATGAGTCTATTCTATAAAAGCACCTAGGTGTCTGGTTGGGGCAAGGTACTTCAGGCCGGAAGGTCGGGGGTTCAAATCCCACTAGAGGACAGCAACCTTGGGCCGGAAGGACTGGGGTTTCTAGTCCCACAGGTGCTCCTTGTGGTCTTGGGCAAGCCACTTAACCCTCCATAGCCCATGTTCCCTGTAAAATAGTTATCTCCAAGTTATAATGCCCTGTTCAATGTAATTTCAGTTTGTTCAATGTAAACCGCACTGATGCAGAATAGCGCGGTATATAAGAGAATGTAAATAAATAAATAAAATAAATAAAATAAGTGGCCCGATATTCAGTGGCAGTTAGCATGATTACTAACCAGCTGAATATCCCATTCTTTGCAATTAATGTGCTTGGAAGGTCTGCTAACCACATTAATGGTTTTAAATATCGACTCCAGTGTGTTTTTTGGACTTTTCACTCTTTTATGAAATTACCCCTAAAAAGGCTGAATGCATTGGGTGAGCAATTTTACATACTTTACTTGTTAACAGGCCATTTCTATGCATAAAGCACTGCTCCACCCATGGAAAAGCCTTTGAAACAACACAGTTGTTAAAGTTTGTTGGCTCCATGTGATATAACATTTAATACAGACATTAAACTGTCACTCAAGATCAAATTGTAAGTTTATTAAGGTAGGGTCATGCCATGCACAGTCCTTCATCACAGACAACTGCACATAGGTCTTATTATTTAGGAAGGGGTACTTGTGCCAAGGACTTAGTTTTGGTATCACAGCAAAGGGAACAGGTTTTTCATCTAACTTAGGCCTTGATGCACAAACCTGATGCAAGGGGCCCGATTCCGAGACGCGGTTGCAGGGCTGCATGTCCCGGCAGGATGTGCAGCCCTGCAAGCCATCTGGGCTCAATTCCCCCTCTAGTTCTCCCTGTAAGTCCTGAGCAGCAGGACGGGGAAAGCCGGCAGGATCTGGATGGAGCGGGAGCGGGTCACCAGCCCAGCAGGACGTACAGGGCCAGTTTAAGTCATGGCCCTGTACTTCCTGCCAGGTCAAAAGGGACATGCTGCTAATTCCATTTTGAAGGTGGAATAAGCAGCACAACCCGGCAATTGGGCCCAGGGATCCCTGCCAGGGCAGGGGCCAGGTGCAGGGGGGGGGGGGGAGTCCCTGCCATCCGATCCAGGTCCTGGCAGGCCAGCTGTGGGTCGGGTAGTGGAGATGAGGGGGTCCTAAGCTGCGGGAGTTGGAGGCAGCTGCAGGCAGGGGCGGCCCAAGGGGGTGCGGGGCCATGTGCGGAGATTAACTGCAGGGCCTCGTTTGCATAAGGTGTCTCATTTGCATAAATATTTGCATAATATTTACATGCACTTTTAGTAAACATGCCTCTTAATGAGTGTCTGGATAAAGAAAGACTATCATATTTCTATATTACTATATCGCAGTGACAACCGCCAGGACCATTAGGAAGTACTATAAACACTGACCATTTAGAATCCATAGCAAATCCACTCTATCATAACAGTACTACCAGGACTCACAAAGCACCAAACCCTACCTATCAAAAGGCAACACTGCAGATATTAAACCAATACATCTCAGAGAATACCAATACATCTCACTGGGGAAAAGAGAACAAGTGGGACTTTCAAACAGAAACTACATGAAGAGAATACCTCAGCTCAGTTACACAGAACATAGACCATCACCACACAAAGAACAAGGGATCACAATTTAGAAATAGGAAGATAATAATTAAACTGGGAACCCCAAAAGCCAAACATGAAATGTACAACACTGGAGAAATAAAACTATAAAGTAATTTCCTCTTGCACTAAACAAAAACGCAAAGATGTTAGCAATATACACTTCCCAGACCAGACATATTCCAGTTAATACATTTAAAATAAAAAGTATTGTTCTACCTTCTGTTTGGGCATTTTATTTTTCAGTTGCAATTGCTCCAGTCACTTTCTTCTGTTTTCTTTGTGTCTTCTGCGAGCTATCCATTTGTCCTTTCTTCTCTTTTAGATGTTTTCCATTCTCTCTCTATATCTGCTTTAACATATTGATCTTTCCCCTTTTGCTCTTTCCCCCATTTCTTTCCTTATTCCTTTATCATCCACTCAATTTTCACCCTTCCATTCTCAATTCCCTCTTACTCTCCCAATACCTGGCCCATCGTAGACTTTTCTTCCACACAAAATATCTTTTCCCCTCTCCATTCTCATTCCCCATCCCCATCCCCTTCTAGACCTCCCCCAAAATCAGCTCCCTTATAGTTCTAGACCCACCCAGCATCCGCTCCCTTCTAGTCCCATTCTCCCATGCCCCCACATCAGCCCATTTTTAGTCCTATTCTAGCCCATCACCCATTTGCAGTCCAAGCTCCCCCCCATCAGCCCATTTATAGTCCTATTCCAGCTCCTCATCAGCCCATTTCCAGTCCTAGCCCCACATATGCTCTTTTCCAGTTCCATTCCAGCCCCCCATCAGCCAATTTCCACTCCAAGCTCCCCATCAGCCAATTTCTAATCCTAGCCCCCTCGTCAGCCCACTTCCAGTCCTATTCCAGCCACCATCAGCCCATTTCCAGTCCTATTCCAGCTCTTCATCAGCCCATTTCCAGTGCTAGCCCTCCCATCACAGCCCATTTCCAGTCCTAGCCCCCCCAATCACAGCCCTTTTCCAGTCTGTCCCCCCCATCACAGCCTCTTTCCAGTCCTAGCCCCCCCCTACTTACCATCACAGCCTATTTGCAGTCCTAGGCCCCCCCCACCATCAAAGCCCATTTGCAGTCCTAGCCCCCCCATCACAGCCCATTTCCAGTCCGTTCCCCCCCACCATAGCCCGTTTTCAGTCCAAGTCCCCCCCCCCCACTATCACAGCCCATTTCCAGTCCAAGTCCCCCCAACCATCACAGCCCATTTGCAGTCCTAGTCCCCCTAATCACAGCCCATTTCCAGTCCAAGTTCCCCCCCTCCCCCCACCATAGCCCATTTCCAGTCCAGGTTCTCCCCCATCACAGCCCATCCAGTCCTTGGCCTCCCCCCCCCCCCAACCAGCCCTGCGGCTGTCTGAGGGGCTTCAGAGGGAGCCGGGGAAGCCCACGCAAGGCCCCGCCTCCCTCTGTACAACCGCCAGCGTGAAGATCCTTTTTCCTTACGCTGGCGGCTGTTTGTGTGAAGCCGCGAATGCTGAGAAAGGTTAAAGGGCATGCTTTTAACCTTTCCCAGCAATCGCGGCTTCACAGAAACAGCCGCCAGTGTGAAAGAAAAGGATCTTCACGCTGGCGGTTGCAGAGAGGGAGCCGGGCCCTCGCACGGGCTTCCCCGGCTCCCTCTGAAGCCGTCTGGTGTGCCATAATGGTGTTCGCGCGGGGCCCTGTGCGAACAACATTATCGCACAATGGATGGGCCGGCCCTGCCTGCAGGGAGGACGTTCCCGCAGACAGGCAGGGGCACGCCAGGCCATCCTCGGGCCTGATTCTGGTTATCAGTCCAGAATCGGATCCTAACAGGCCTGTTTTGCTCAGGGCCATCCAGACAGCTCGGGCATGCCCCTTCATGAATCAGGCTCTAGATCTCAGTGCTAAAGCTCTAGTGCAGGTTTTCCCAACACAAATTTAACGCAAAAGTTTTACTCAAGGATGCTGTAAGGAAAACAGCCTGCAAATAAGCTGTGTGCAAAAAGTCTGTGCTAAACAAGGAGAGCAAGACAGACACATGTGCACAGGGGTCTGCATTAGCAATGCCTATATCTTGTGTACAAAAAAAGCCCTGTTTGGCCCTTGTGTACATCTACAAGAATGCTATCTGACACATACAGCAATACTAGTTTGTGCAGAAGTTAGTTAGCAGTGATATTCTACACAGACTAGTGATGTTTCTATACAAGATAGCATTCTAGCACCTGCAGATAACATTGTTTCAGTACACCTCCCCTGCCATTATTTTTCACCACTCCCTTCAGCAAAATCATGAACAAGTTGTAGGTTCTATACACTGAAGTCACTTGCACTGACTGCAGACCTACCAGCTAACTCATTATGTCTCTCCAGACCTTGCGCTAAAATCCCAGTGTTGAGCTCAGTGTTCTAGTCTTCTGCACACTTTCCTGCATTAGCGCTGCATAGCTAATTCTTCATTACCATCCATTTAAATAGACTTAAATGTGATGTGCACTGTTCTCTGTTGGAGGCTTTGTGCACAGTTAACTTGTGTGCAAAATGCATTCTTACATTGGCAGTGCAGCAAATTATATGCTCAAACTGAGCTAAACTGTGCTCAAAGGCTAGCGTACTTTAATGCATCGGGCCTTAGAAAGCTTATCTGCCACAGCTGGTATAGAATAGTATTCTAGATATACCTACAATATCAGAGCTGTGGGTTCATCGACTGAATTATTCCATGGAACCCTTTCAACTTTCTGTGATCTTCCTGGTTCTTGAAGCACTACCACGAGGGACTGCTACTGCTGGGAAGAAATCTACACTTCTAAGTATTTACCTGCTGGGAAATTCTCTAAATCTTGGGGAAAAGGGAATTCTTTGCGTTAAAGCTGATAGAATCTGTGTATTTTCAAAATTCCGTGTTTTTGTTAGGTCATTTAGGGCATATTAAAACAAGTCAGTTTTCATTAAAATTAAAGGCAGTTAGGGCTTACTATAACAAGACAGCTTTCAGTTAATGTTTCTTTCCCTCTCACCCACCCTAGCTCCTGCCCACCCCAGGAAGGAGTAGTTACTCACCTGTAACAGGTGTTCTCCAGGAGCAGCAGGAATCAGTCCTCACATATGGGTGACGTCGGTGCCGACGGAGCCCTCGCGGAGCAATTTCCCCAGCTTTCAAAGAAAGCCTTTGGGAATTGCAGCGCGCATGCGCGGTCCCCTTCCCGCCCAAGGGTGCCATCTTGCTCAGTCTGATGACATAGCTAAAAGACAGCAAAAAAATTAGCAAAAACGAAATGATAGGACTGCAACTCCAAAGGGAGGAGGGAGGGTTGTGAGGACTGATTCCTGCTGCTCCTGGAGAACACCTGTTACAGGTGAGTAACTACTCCTTCTCCAGGACCAAGCAGGAAGTCAGTCCTCACATATGGGACTCCCTAGCTTAAGGCTACCGGAGACCTCAAGCGGAAAAATGAGCTCCCTCTAGCTCAGCAGCACAGAAGGAAGGAATCTTCTCTGAAAACGCCTCCGACCGGTAGCCCAACACCAGGGCCAGAGGGTAGGAGTTGCCTAAACCTCAAAGAGATTATGGAGGACTGCCTGACCGAAAGCACTGTCCCTGCGGGACTCCCTCTCCAGGCAGTAATGGGCCGCAAAAGTCTGGCTTGAAGACCAAGTAGCGGCCCGGCAGATGTCTGCCAACGGAACAGAGCGGAGATGAGCCACTGACGCAGCCTTTGCCCTGACACGATGAGCCGTGACTCGACCCTCCAACGAGAGGCCGGCTGCCCCATAAGCCCAGGCGATACAGTCAGCGACCCATAAGGACAAAGTACGCTTGGAGACAGGTAGCCCCAATTTATTGGGGTCAAAAGAAACGAAGAGCTGAACAGCCCTCCTATGCTCCCGCGTACGGTCAAGGTAGAAAGACAAGGCCCTCCTACAGCCCAGGGTATGCAGGACCATTTCAGCCCGGCTGGTGTGAGGCCTGGGAAAGAAGGTCGGAAGAACCACCTCCTGGTTGAGATGAAAAGGAGAAACCACTTTTGGAAGAAACTTAGGGTGAGTCTGTAAGACTACCCTATTCCTGTAGAACCTAGTGTAAGGAGGATCAGACACTAGGGCCTGCAGTTCACTAACGCGCCTAGCAGAGGTAAGGGCTACCAAAAACAAGGTTTTCCAGGAAAGAAAACAAAGAGGGCAGGTAGCCATAGGTTCAAAGGGCGGACAGGTAATCTGCTGCAAGACCACATTCAGATCCCATTCAGGGGCTGGAGGGCGCAAAGGAGGCTTAAGCAGAAGGAGGCCTCAGAGAAAATGAGCCACCAAAGGGTGGTTGGAAAGAGGCCTGCCATCCACCAGTGCGTGATGTGCAGAGAGAGCACTGAGGTGGACTCTGACAGAGTTGGACTTAAGGCCCAGATTGGAGAGGTAAAGCAAATATTGCAAGACCACTGCCACCAAGCAGGAGAAGGGATTCTCAGACTGCTGAGCACACCACATGGAGAACCGACGCCACTTAAGAGCGTAGGACTTCCGGGTGGAGGGCCGCCTGGAGGCCAAGACGACCTCTTCCACCTCCCGAGGCAGCAGGAGGGGAGCAAGGACTACCCTTTCAGCAGCCAGGCCATCAGATGAAGAGACCGAAGGTTGGGGTGTAGGAGAGTCCCCCGATCCTGTGACAGGAGATCAGGTTGAAACCCCAGAGGAAGAGGAGTGTCCACCGCCAGCTGCATCAGAAGCGGGAACCAGGGCTGTCTCGGCCACCGGGGAGCCACTAGGATCATCGAGGCTCTGTCTCTGAGAACCTTGAAGAGCGTCCGAGACACAAGTGGCATGGGAGGAAAGGCATACAAGAGACCTGTGGACCATGGAATCAGAAAAGCATCCGCCGCTACTCTGAGAGGATGCGGTTGTCGAGAGCAGAATCTGGGAAGTTGCCGGTTCAGAGGACTGGCAAATAGATCTATAGTGGGGAGGCCCCACTTGAGAAAGATCCTCTGAACCACCAACGGATCCAATCTCCACTCGTGGGGTTGGAGGATCCTGCTCAGCTTGTCTGCCAGGTAATTTTCTTGACCTGGGAGATAGACAGCTTTGAGGAGGATGGCGTGAAGGACGGCCCAAGAGCACAGTTTTTGTGCCTCCTGACAGAGAAGGAAGGAGCCTGTGCCTCCTTGTTTGTTCACGTAGAACATTGCAACTTGATTGTCCGTCTGGACCAGCACAGACTGGTGAGAAGTGAGGTGGGAGAAGGCTCTCAGAGCTAGGCGGATGGCTCGGAGCTCCAGGAAGTTTATCTGCTGAGCAGACTCCCAAGGAGTCCAGAGGCCTTGAGTACATGTCCCTTGGCAATGTGCTCCCCAACCCAGGAGAGAAGCATCGGTTGTCAGCACCTGAGAAGGTGGAGGAGATTGAAAATCCATTCCCAGCACCAGGTTTGGCAGATGAAGCCACCACCGCAGAGAAGAGACCAGCAGGTCGGATACCTGTACTGAGTCCGCCAGGCTCCCCTTGGCCTGATGCCATTGAGTGCGAAGGCACCACTGAGCAGGTCGCATGTTCAGGCGGTCACATGGACCGTGGAAGCCATATGGCCGAGCAGTCTCAGAAATTGCCTGGCAGAGACCAGGGAATTGCTGTGAAAGTGGCTGGCGAGATCCATGAGCCTGTGGGCCCTGTCTAGAGGCAGGAAGGCCCGCGCCTGAAGTGTGTTCAACCTGGCGCCTATGAATTCGAGATTTTGAGAGGGGAGCAAAGTGGACTTTGCGAAGTTTATGACAAATCCCAAGTGCTGGAGTAGAGTCACAGTGCGATGAGTGGCCTGAGTGGCCTCTTGGGAAGACTGGGCTCTGATGAGCCAGTCGTCCAGGTATGGAAACACAAAAAGGCCTTGAAGTCTTAGATAGGCCGCCACCACTGCTAGGCATTTGGTGAACACCCTGGGGGGCGGAGGATAGGCCAAAGGGCAGTACTCTGTACTGGTAATGATTTCCTTCCACAACAAACCTGAGATATTGTCTGTGGTCTGGATGAATAAGGATGTGAGTATAGGCATCCTTTAGATCTAAAGAGCATAGCCAGTCTCCCTGCTGGAGGTAGGGCAGCAGGATTCCAAGGGTAAGCATCTTGAACTTTTCCCTTGCCAGGAACTTGTTGAGGTTTCGCAAGTCCAGGATGGGTCTGAGGCCTCCTGTTCTTTTTGGTATCAGAAAGTACCTGGAATAAAAGCCGTGACTTCTCAGGTGGTGGGGCACCGGTTCCACAGCCTGTTCCTGAAGAAGACTTGCTAACTCCTGAAGGAATAAGTCCCTGTGCAGAGGGAGTCTTGGAGGCTCCCCTGGAAAGTAGGAGGGAGGTACTTGGTGAAAGTGTAGAAGATAGCCTTTCTGAACTATATGAAGCACCCAGGTATCTGATGTGATGGCTGACCACCTGTGGGAAAAGTGGACCAGCCGGCCTCCTGTGCTGAGAGAAACCAGTGGAGGGGAAGAGGCTATGCTGACGGAGTCAAAAACCCCCACCCTGCTGAGCAGGGGCCGGTGTTGTGGGCTTGGGGGCCTGCTGCCTACGGGACCCATTACCCCGTCCCTTGGCCTGCTGACCCTGTTGGGGAGCTGCTGAGGCCTGATAATGAGGGTAGTGTTTATAGGCAGCCGCCTTCCTCGGGTAAAAGGGCTTTTTCCCCGAGCTCTTCTTCTTCTGAGAAGGGGCAGAGATCTTTCTGGACAGCCGAGTCCTGGTCAGAGTCTCGGTCTCGATCTGTGCAGCCTTTTCAGCCATGGGCTTGCCAAAGAGGTTTTCACCTCTGCAGGGGACAGCGACCAACTTGTCCTGTACCCATGGCTCGAGGTCTGATGACTGAAGCCAAGCCTGTTGGCGGGCACGAATGCCGGCTCCGGCTACCCGAGCCGATGCTTCGAAGCCATTGTAGATTGCTCGAGAGATAAACTTCGAGCACTCCCGAATACCAGTGGACAAGGCCTGGAACCTCTGCAAAGGTTCCTCGGAGAGACCAGCAGAGAACCCGGCAATCTCCTTTGCCAGGTCTCGGAGATACATGCCCATGTAGAGCTGTCAGGAGGCACAAGCAAGCATAGAGCCCTGGAAGCACTTCCTACCGAGGGCATCCAGGTTCCGGGCCTCCCGGCCGGGAGGCACCAAGGAGTGCATCTTCTGACTCTTGAGTCGATGCATGGCCGATTCCACCATCATGGAATGGTGCGGTAGTTGTGCCTTTTGGAACCCGGGGCTCTTGCGGACTCGATAAATGGAATCGACCCGCTTGCTTAACACCAGCGCCGACGCCGGGCTCTCCCACATGGGGAAGAGAAGTCGCTCCAGCATCGGAGGAACCGGTACAGTAAAGGCCTCCTTCGGGGGAGAGTCATACTGGAGGGCATCGAGCTCTTTGGCTCTTCGGCTCCTCCTCGGGATCCGTGGGGAATGCTAAGGCCTTGGCCATATCCCGCACGAAGTCCGAGAACAGGGTGTCCTTCGGGGGGGACCGTCTCCGAGGTTCGGACTCGGGCGAGTCCGATGGGACGCACCGAGTCCGAAAAGTACCTGGGGACTCTTCGTCCTCCGTCTCCCAGCCCGACTCCTCGGTGGAGGAATCGAGCGGCTCCGGTCGGGCGGGCACCAATGCCCTCCGCCCCGACGCCGAGGCCAGCGTCGATCCGAGAAAAGAATAGTAAATAAAATCAACTTTTTCAGCGGCGATCACAAACAGCGTCTGTAGGACTCCGCGGGAAAAAGAAGACTGAGCAAGATGGCACCCTTGGGCGGGAAGGGGACCGCGCATGCGCGCTGCAATTCCCAAAGGCTTTCTTTGAAAGCTGGGGAAATTGCTCCGCGAGGGCTCCGTCGGCGCCGACATCACCCATATGTGAGGACTGACTTCCTGCTTGGTCCTGGAGAACAAAACAAAACAGGTGTACCAAGACAGTAGGTCAAGTAATCTCTATTAAAAACCTCAATGCAATCGAGCTGACGTCTTCTTCAGGGGGAATACACCTCAAAGCAAATTAAAAATATACAAAATCACCAAACAAATAATAAATAAACTGGTTAGAAATAAATAAATAAACAATTTAAAATAATAATAATAAATGAGCCCAGGATTATAGTGCTTTAAAATATATATAAAACTGCAATTCTTCAAATAGCACATAGTGAAATACAGACATCCATATGTAAGTAAAACAAAGCAAGCACAAAAATAGCTCACCCGAGGGAGTAAGCAGGAGGGACTAGGAGGACCATGTGTACAACCAAAAAATGAAACTATGTATAATGTTTAGTGCTCTTTGAGACAGTATTCAATAGAACCATAGGGGAGTGAAAAAAATTATAAATAAATACCGCGCCAGTCAAACTATGTGGTGAATGCAATTGATTTATTGAGTGGGATGAGTGAGAAAAGACTCAGTGTTTAATGTTACTAAAATGTGCAAGAATGTATGTATGTATATCAGTATGGAAACCTTACATGATCAATGCGGAACAACCGCTGAGTGCTGACCTCCAGTAGAACAATCTATTGAAAAGAAAGAAAGAGAGTGGCCAATGTAATGCCAATTTTTAAAAAGGGCTCCAGGGATGATCCAGGAAACTACAGACTGGTGAGCTTGACATCTGTACTGGGCAAAATGATAGAAGCCATTATAAAGAGCAAAACTACTGAACATGTGGATAGTCATTGCTTAATGTCCACCAAAAAACAGCAAACTGCCACGAAAGCAGCTAAAACAGAAACCAGTCAGAAGACGTGGCAGATGGAACGAAAGCAGCCTTTATTAATCCAGGAGGATAAGTGTGCCAATTCACCCGACACTGGCCGTGTTTCGTATGAAACTTCCTCAGGGGTATTTGGCTCACTATAAATAAACACATAAGAGATTAACAACCATCATAAACAAAATAAATACTAAAAATTAAACAGAAATAAAACCATATCTAAAACAACTAGGAACAGCCAAAAAAATGCTAAATTAGAACAAGCAAAAATTATGATGAAACACAAATTATAATCATATACATAAAAAAACACAACAATAAATATAAGTATAAAGTGCATGTAGTAATAAAAACATATCGTTCATACAGAATATGTTATAAGTTTTTATTACTACATGCACTTTATACTGATATTTATTGCTAAAGTATTTCATTTTGGAAGCCTTGTGCACCACTTACAAATGCAAATAGTGGCATATACACTTGTAAAAAGCATGCACATGTAATGCAAATTTTATAATGCTGCTATTTACATATGTAATTGCAGTGGGATACACAAATTCCCAAAAAATGTGATGTTACATACTTCTACCACATGGCTCAATCATGTAGACAGTTGATCTCGGTGAGGGAAGAATTTCAGGCTGATCTTATGGTGAAAATACCAATTCACACGGCACATCATCTCCATGTCCCAAAAGCCATTATAGAAAGCCTGGGTTTTACATGTGTCTGCTCCGATAATGTTGATGTTATAGGGGGGCATGGTAGATGTGTGTCCAGGGTGGGCCAAGAAAGATCTACATGTATCTCGGATTTCACAACAGTTCCGCACCTTTAAACTCACCAGTGGATATGCCCATATTTAGACCTGCCCCCTGGTACAAACAGGCAGTTTAAAAGTACTCACCAGCTGTTCACAAGTAGGGACGATAGGGGAATGGCCTCTCGATCCCTCAATAAAGCATAGTTACTCACCTGTAACAGGTGATCTCTGGGAACAGCAGGAATTTAGTCTTCACATATGGGTATCGTCGGTACCAACGGAGCCTGCGCGGGAACGCTCCCCAGCGTCCAATAGGAAAGCTTTTGGGAGCATCCCACAGCGCCTGCGTGCTGCCTTCCCGCCTTTCCCAACTGTCCCTCTCCAGTTGAGTTTAAAGCTGAGACAAAGAGAGAGGGAAAGAGAGAAAGAGAGAGAGACAGAAAGATACAACTCCTAGGGGAGGTGGGTGGGTTGTGAAGACTAAATTCCTGCTGTTCCCGGAGATCACCTGCTTCAGGTGAGTAACTACGCTATCTCCAGGAACAAGCAGGAATGTAGTCTTCACATATGGGGACTCCCTAGCTGCAGATGCCAGGGAGAAAACCCCAGAAGTTGTGTGCCCCTATGAAAGGGCTCCACTTCCCCCCATGGATCTCTGGCATCCTACCAGGGATGGTGGGTAGGAGTTGATTAAGTATGGAACATGTGTTGAAGAACAGCCTGACCAAACAAGGCATCCCGGCGGGAGTCCTTCTCTAAGCAGTAATGGGCTGTGAAGGTATGAACCGAAGCCCAAGTAGCTGCTCGACAGATGTCGTCGATAGACACAGAGTGAAGATGAGCCATAGAAGCTGCCATGGCTCTCACATTCTGAGCTGTGACATGGCCTTCAAGAGGAAGGTTTTTACTCTCATAGGCAAAAGATATACACTGTGCAATCCAGTTGGACAGTGTTCTTTTGGAGACTGGAAGTCCTAAATGACTAGGATCAAAAGCAACAAAGAGTTGAGAGGACTTTCTATGTTGTTGTGTCCTTTGCAAGTAAAAGGCTAAAGCCCTTTTGCAGTCCAAAGTATGAGGATTCCTCTCTGCATTTGAGGCGTGGGGCCTCAGGAAGAATATAGGAAGGTAAACCACTTGGTTTAAATGAAAAGGTGACACCACCTTTGGCATAAAGTGTGGATGAGTCCTAAGGACTACCTTATCATGATGGAACCTTGTATAAAGAGGATCAGCCACCAATGCTTGCAATTCACTGATGCGACGTGCTGATGTGATTGCAATAAGAAAAATGACCTTCCAGGAAAGGAATTTCAAAGTGGTAGTGGCTAATGGTTCAAAAGGTGGTTTCATGAGCTGACCAAGAACCAGATTTAAGTCCCATGCCACCGGTGGTGGCTTAATGGGAGGCTTAGTTAAAAGAAGGCCTCTCATAAATCTCGCTATGAGAGGATGAGAGGAAATAGGTTGTCCATTTAGAGGCTTGAAAGAAGCTGCAATAGCACTCAAATGAACTCTCACTGAATTGGTCTTAAGCCCTGCATTTGATAAACGAAGGAGATACTCCAGTAATGATTCCAGAGGTATCGCAAGAGGGTTAAGACCCTTCTGCGAGCACCATATGGTAAACCTTTTCCACTTAAATGCATAAGAGCGTCTTGTGGAAGGCTTTCTGGAAGCATAAAGGATATCCTTTACCTGCTGGGAAAGGTTAAGACCATGGAGTTCTAGGCTTTCAGCAACCAGGCCCTGAGATGCAGAGACTGGGGGTTGGGATGCCACAGCATCCCGTCCTCTTGAGAAAGGAGATTTGGAGCAGATCCTAACTCCAGAGGCAGAGCTTGAGAGAGATGTAGGAGCAGAGGGTACCACATTTGCCATGGCCAATGTGGAGCTATGAGAATCATATGACCTCTGTCTCTCTGAAGCTTGAACAAGGTTTTGGGAATTAGGGGAATGGGTGGAAAGGCATACAGGAAATCCTGACTCCAATGAAGGAGGAAAGCATCCCTGGCCTGACAACCCTGAGCTGGAATTCTGGAACAGAACCGTGGAAGTTTGGCATTCAGCGGACTTGCAAAAAGGTCTATGTCCGGGGTTCCCCAAATTTGAAAAATTTTAGCCACCTGGTCTGCATGGAGAGACCATTCGTGTGGAAGCAGAACTCGACTGAGTCTGTCTGCCCAAGAGGTTTGAATGCCTGGAAGATACACCGCAAGGAGATGAATCTGATGCTCTTTGGCGAGGGCCCATAGTCGCAAAGCTTCGTTGCAGAGCGACAGAGAGCCTGTTCCGCCCTGCTTGTTCATATAGAACATAGCTACTTGATTGTCCGTTTGAATTAGGACTGTCTTGTAGCTGAGCTGGGTGTGGAATACTCGAAAAGCAAGGAAAATTGCTCTGAGTTCTAGGAGACTGATGTGTAGATAGGCCTCCTGTGGAATCCAGGTACCCTGGGTAGAGGGGCCCTGCAGGTGGGCTCCCCAACCCACCTGTGAAGCATCTGTTGTTAGAGTGACCTGGGGTGGGGGTTGCTGAAAAGGAGACCCCACCAAAAGGTTTTGGGGTGATTGCCACCATTGGAGGGACAAAATAAGGTGATCTGAGTTTGCTATTTTGTCTGACAGGCAACCTGATGCCTGAGTCCACTGAGTGGATAAAGTCCACTGGGCTGCCCTCATATAGAGGCGAGCATAAGGAACCACATGCACGGTGGATGCCATGTGGCCTAGCAACTGTAACATCTCCCGAGCAGTGAGGTGAGGTTTTAGCACTGCTTGGGAAGCTAACTGCACAATGCGAAGGCAGCGAGGCTGTGGAAGGTAGGCCCTTGACTGTCTGGTATCCAGCAGAGCTCCTATAAACTCTAGGGACTGAGTGGGAGCAAGGTTGGATTTTGGGAAGTTTATGACAAGTCCCAAATACTGAAGAATGCGCATTGTGCGAGAGAGGGCAACCCTGGCCTCTGGCTCTGAAGGGGCTCGAATGAGCCAGTCATCTAAGTAAGGGAAGACGAATATTCCCAGGGTGTGGAGAAATGCTGCCACCACCGCCATGCATTTTGTGAACACCCTTGGTGCAGAGGCCAGGCCAAAGGGAAGAATCCTGTATTGGTAGTGCTTCTCTTGAAAGAGAAAGCAAAGGAACTTTCGGTGAGTTGGATGGATGAGAACATGAGTGTACGCATCCTTGAGATCTAGGAACAAAGTCAATCCTGACTCTGAAAGTATGGCAGCAGAGTTCCTAGAGAAATCATTTTGAACTTCTCTTTGAACAGAAATTTGTTCAATTCTCTGAGGTCTAAAATGGGTCTGTGTCCTCCTGTTTTCTTTGGAATAAGGAAATAGGGGGAGTAAAACCCTGTACCCTGTTGGGGAATGGGTACCTCTTCTATTACCCCTTGAGCAAGGAGCACAGTGACCTCTTGACCTATCCGGTCGTTGAGAGAGGTCTGAGAATTGAACTGTCTTACCACTGTAGGAGGGGGCATGCTGAAGAAATGAAGCTTGTACCCCTCTCTTACAATAGAACAGAGTCCAATTTTCTGCTGTTATCTGACCCCATCTGGGGGCAAAATGACACAGCCTTCCTGGGATGGTGGAGAGTTCTGGGCCATTCAGGGCCAGGAAGGCAAAGTTCTCTAGATAGGAGTCAAAGCCCCTGTGGAGGCTGAGTCTGCTGAGGCGGGTTGAGGCTTAGCTGCTTTTGGCTTCCTTTGTTGCCTAGGTTGTTGCTGCTGTCCCTTTTGGGCAAACTGACCTGAACGATGTCCCTGCTGGGTATAGAAGGGATAAAACTTCTTCTTACTGAAGAAGGGTTTCTTATAGGATTTTTCCTTGCAGGATCAGCTGTAGATTTAGACAATCTATCCAAAGTGATATTGTCAGCATCTATCTCATTAGCTTTTTCCTGCCAATTCTTGCCAAAGAGATTCTCTCCTGTGCAAGGAATATTCCCTAGTTTATCCTGTTTCCAAATTTACAAGTCTGATGCCCGGAGCCAGGCAATCCTACATGCACCTATGGCAATGGCAGAGGTTCTGCTTATGCACTCAAAGCAGTCAAAGGCTGCACGATTCACAAACTTGGAAACATCCTGGGCATGTTTGACAAGGGCGAGGTAATTTTGCCAGGAAGGAGAGGGCTCATAAGCTCTAAATCGTCCTGTGACCTCCTTAATGGAACATCCCCATAAATAAGATATCGGAACTAATCTAGCAGAAAGCATGGAAGCCTGGAAGGTTTGACGTCCAAAGGCGTCAAGAGTCCCTACACTCACGTCCTGGAAGATTAGATGCATGCCTTTTTGCACTCTTTATCCTTCTCATAGCAGATTCCACCACCATGGAATGGTGTGGTAATTGAGTCTTCTGAAACCCAGGACGAGGAACTCGATACATGGTGTCCAAGTATTCGAGAGTGAGGAGATGTGATTAGAGGTGGTTTCCCACATCCTTAACATGAGATCATGCAAGATCTCATGAATAGGTAAGGTAGCTGCCTCCTTGGGAGCTTTAGGGTATTGCAGGATTTCTAATTCCTTTGCCCTAGGCTCTTTTTCAGGAGCCACTGTGATGGAAAGACCTCGGGCCACATCTCGGATAAAATCCTGAAAAGGACATTTCCTCTGGTGGAGACATCCTACGCTGAGGAGAAGAGGAATCCTCAGGAAGAAGTACTTTGGTATTTTCAGAGTCTTCAGACTCATCTGAGGTTCGAAGTATCTCCAATCCGGGGTGCTCGTGCAAAGCACGAGTACCGGTACGATTGAAGTCGGCATTTGAGTGGTCCGGTACCGTTCCGACTTGTCGATGCCGGTATAGACACGCATGACTCGGTCCCAGTAAAAATACCTGCCGATGTCGATGCAGTCGGTGCCGTGCCGGTACCGGTTTTGAATTGTCTGAAGTGGTTTCAGGGCAGTGAGGCCATGAGAAAGAGCCACCAGACTGCGTTCAATAGCCAAGAATCTCTGGTCTATTGACGCTGCCAATGCTTGAGTATCGGTACCGGATGAAGCGGCCGGTACCCCAGAGCATGGCACCAGTAGTTCTGCCAAGGTTGAAGCCGAGAACATCCCGGAGCCCCGTTGTAGTGCTTTGGAAGCCGAAGCCCTCCCGCCAGGGCAATTTTGCTGGTGAAAGTCCCTCAAGGGCAACGCCAGAGGCATCTCGATGTCTAGAAGGAGATCTACTCTTTGAGGACTGGCTAGATTTATGTTTAGTTACCTGAGATCCATGGGAGGAAGACGGAGCCCTGGAAGACGTTGATGCCACAGAGGCTGCATCGGAGGGACAAAAGGGTGCTATAGCAGCTCAGTTTTGCCGGCCCCTTTTCGACATGATCTCACAGGCAACACACTCAGAGATAGAGTGGTCAGGACCTAAACATTTGAGGCACCAACTCATGGGTGTCTGTGACGGAGATGGTACCGCCCACACTTAGAAACACTTTTTAAAAACATGAAGCGGGTTTTTCATTTTAAAGGGAAAAGTTTGGGCCTAGTGCCAAAAATGGCGCATGGCACCTGAAGAGAAAATTACTGGAAAGACTCCAGAAGAAAGTTGTTGGTTTTTTTTTTAAGAAGAAAAGAAAGAAGAACCAGCGGTACCGGTGATGTAGTGTCGAGGGAAGGCAGACGTGACCACAAAAAAGAAGAATAGAAGGGATTTTTTTCTGCGGTGACAGGATGTGCGACCTGTCGGCCCAGCGGAAAACGAAGAACTGTAGAGGAACTGTTGTGGAAAGGCGGGGAAGGCAGCACACCAGGCGCGTGTGGGATGCTCCCAATAATTTGATTCTCTTCTCCTACTTGGACGCTTGGATGCTGAGCGTGTCCCACGTCAGGCTTTCTCGTTCGGTACCTTGGTTTGCCTAAGGTGGTTACGACTCTACCCTTATTGTGAAGATTACATCATGCCTGCGTTGTGTTCCTTGGCAGATATATCTTCCCCCGATCAAAGAAGTATATCAAGTAAATATCAAAGTCTCTTTTGCTTTACTTGTGCCCATGCCATTGTAAATGTTCTCCGTTTCGTCCCAAAATGTACCTACGCTCCTAACGGGATATGCACCTGACTGTGCTCCCATGTGCAGTGTCCTGCAATACTGCTGCTGAAACATCAATGTGCACCAGAACTTCATAATCCATGTACCAACGCGGTTTTTGCACAATTTCATGGTTTTCTTGGAATGTACCTTTTATGTTGTAGAGAACTCCCAGTGTGTGTTCTGATTTCTACAGACGACTACACAGGGTCTGATAGGAGCAGGTAAATCCTTAATCGCTGGGGGCATTCAGGAGATTTTGTTTTTCACCTTAGTCTGGCTTTAGAAATTTGTGAGTATTGCTTCATTTGTGGAATTACAAGGATTCTGGTACGTTGGATAGCCCCGAGACAGGTAATGAATCATGTGTATATGTGATAGGAGCTACAGTAAGCCCACACCCCTTAAACCATATACTACAACACCAAACCTTTCCCTCATTTTTTTGTACCAGCTTTGGTTTTGTTTGTTCTTCTCCCCTCCCCAGAAATCATTCTAAATTCCCGTCTAGAAGGATGCTAAAAAGGGATCACACTGTTTCCTGCTCCTCCCGTCCTCCCCTCGCCATCAGCCAATCCATGAAGAACACAATCCTGATTTATGCCCCTTGCAACTGTGGTAAAGAGCCGTGCCACCAAGGACTAAAAGGAGGAGGAATAGCCCCCCCCAATGCCAATAGAAATGGAAGTGGAATCCAAGACACTTCTTTCAGGAATTATATTAGTGAGCCCCAACCCCCGCCCCAGGAAGGTGCAAAAACGAGTGGTAATTGTCTCATCTGACTCAAGGGTATGCCAGGGGATCGGAATATTTGTGAAGACAGCTGATAAGGAACTACAGTGCTGGAATTGCTTAACAAATAGTTTTGGTTCAGACAGGTGGGTGTTCACAAATGATAGGACCAGGTAGCAGGACCTCAGGAGAAGACACCCCACAATACAGTGAATAGCAAGCGAGGGACATCTTGAACA
>CM066045.1:140353027-140396538 GCA_033557465.1 Ichthyophis bannanicus
CCTGCCCGGTTCCCGTGTCGAAGCGCGCTTCTAAGTATTCCATGTCTGGGAGGGAACCAACTGGCTCTTTGCCCTGTTGACCACCCAGCCGAGGCTTTCCAGGAACCCGACTACCCTGGGACGTGGCCAGCACGCTTTCGTCCCTCGATTTTGCCCTGATCAACCAGTCGTCCAGATACGGGTGCACCAGGACGCCTTCCTTGCGCAGAGCCGCCGCCACCACTACCATCACCTTCGTGAAGGTGCGCGGCGCCGTCGCTAGACCGAACGGCAGCGCACGGAATTGGAAATGACCGAAGGGCACCACAAAGCGGAGAAACCGGTGGTGCTCCTGCCGAATGGGAATGTGAAGATAGGCCTCGGACAGATCCAGAGCGGTGAGAAACTCGCCCGGCCGGACCGCTGCAATCACGGACCGGAGAGTTTCCATGCGGAAGTGGGTCACCCGAAGGCACCGATTTACCCCTTTGAGGTCCAGGATAGGCCGGAACCCTCCGTCCTTCTTGGGACCACGAAATAGATGGAGTATCGACCGCAACCGTGTTGGTCTGGCGGTACCGGCTCGATCGCCCGCAATGTCCATCCGCCTTTGCCCATTCCTCCCCCACCCGCCTGCGCACTTTGTTGTCTCGCCTTGCCGGGGACCGCACAAAGTCAATCGCGCACGTGTCTCTGTAGCTCCAGCGCTTATAGCCTGTCTCTTATGACCTCCAGCACCCACTGAACCGAAGTCACCTGTGGAACCAGGCGCCATAGAACTACCGCATCTTTCTCCTACGGGAACCAGCGGCCCCTGGGTCCGCCGTATCTCATTGCGCATTGCGCAGGGCCGAGGCAGAGGAGGAGGAGGTCGAGACCCCCCCCCCTCCGAAACCTCGTGCCGGCTCCCCTGAAACCCCGAAAACCCCTGGTTTCGGACGGGAAACCCTGCCCCGCTGACTGGTAGTGAACCGTGGGAAGCGAGAGCTTCGAACGTCCACGCTGTTGAGATCTGCGGGACGCGGCGCCACGGCCTTGCTTGGGTTTGTCCTCCGGCAGCTTACCACCCTTAGAGACCTCGCCCAGGTCCTTGACCAACTTCTCCCAGATCCTCTCCAAAAGAGGAGGAGTCCCTTGAAAGGGTTTTACCTCAGCCCTGGCCCTTCGAAGACGGAATTCCGCCCGCCAAGGAACGGAGCCACAGGTACCGTCTGGCCAGCTACCCCACCGCCAGACGCCCATAACTGCTGGATAAGGACCCCGCATGAGGTCATAGTGGCAGGTCAGATAAATAGGCCGGCCCGACTCCAGGCGGGCCGCCTCCACATATTTGCCCTCCGTCTGCGGCCGGTCGCAACTGTTGAGACCAGCGAAGACCAGGCCCTGGCCACCCAGGCCCCACAAATAGCTGTCTGGAGGGACAAGGGCATTAGTGTCAAAACACCTGACTCAGGAGGGCATCCAGTGTTCCTGGTCCTGGGCATCCTTGAGGGCACGCGCCGCCTGCCACTGGGATGGTGGTCGTCTTTATAACCCGCCGCCACCCGCGACAGCATCCACCTTGGGGGGCGTGAAGACCTCCCAACCCCGATCCACCAGAGGATATAACCGCCCCAATATCCGCTACCCCCCTCAGGGCCGCCCCCCAGGGACGTTCCACCTCTTCCTGAATCAGGCTCTTGGGCAAGACCCGATGAACCTGAAGGCTCGCTGCGGAACTAACGGAAGACTATGTAACAAAGGGTCCTCCAGAGGACTCGTCCTCCGACGGCCCCTGCGCTGGCATATTTAAGGCACATCAGCGTCTACGCGATCAGGGCCGGCAGTTCTTCCCTCCGGAAGACTCTGATCACCCGGCCTGCTCCTCCCTCCTTGTCGTCGAGCTACCCTCTTCCAAGTCTTCTTCAGGAAGCCCAGCCTCGCCTTCCTCCTCCGACAGGCGCCCCTCCGAGGCCAGGGAGGGCCTCAACCGGACGTCCGCATCAAAACAACCGCAGCCTCTTGCCTGCCAGGTTGGTCCTCCTACGGGGAGGAGAGCCCGAAGAGCCACGCTTCGCGCTGGGACCCCTTCCGCCGACTCTGACATTGGAAGAGGCCGGTCCCCCGACTGCGCGCCGCAGCAAGGCCACAAACTCAGGGGAAAAAATGGACTCAAGTCCACTCGCCCAGGGAACCTGGGGCACTGATCCCGTGCTCGGTGGTCGACGGCCCCGCCACCGGCTCCGCCCGGGATGAAGCCTGGAGGAGAGTCGGGCCGCAGGCCCTACCTCCGACCCCGGCAGCTCCCCCACCGATCACCCCGGCGGGGAAAATCCAGAGTTGCTGCGCCTCCTTAGGAGCAACTTTTACACACCCCGGAGTCCAACAGGGAGGATCTCTTAGCCCCACAAATCATTGCAATGGGGCTTTTGGCGACATCCCCCCCCCCCCCCCCCCGTATACTTCTAGAGTGCGTCTCTCCACAGGGAATGAATCCCCAATCCCCAAGGGAACCAGCCCCTCAGGGGAGAGATGAGCCCGCTGCCGCCCAGCCCTTGGCGGCGGGTCCCAAGCAAAGGCAAACCTCCGCTGCCTCCGTCTATATCTGGAAAGGCACTGACGCTGTTTCTTTTTTTTCTGTTTTTTTTTTAAGCACCCCTCAATAAAAATAAAACAGACCAGCCAGCTCCCCGGGGCCAACCCGCACAACCTCACAGAGGTCTAGCCGCCGGGCAAGGGCGTGAAAAAACAGCGGGAGCCAAAGAAGCCACTCCCGCGCAAACGCCACGTGGCTGGGCCTGCACAGCCGCAAGGCGCACCCGCGCCGCGGCGAGGAGAAGAAGCGTGCTGCTTGAAATCGCGATTCCCCCCCCCCACCGCTTGCCTTACCTGAGCTGGCAAGCGCAGCCGGAAAGCAGAAGCGGAGGGCGAGCAATGTCCGAGGAGGAGGGAAGGGGCCCCCCCCAGGTCTCGTACTGCAAAGTTGTCCCTCGCGGCGGACCGGCTGGCAGATTCCCCCTTGTCGTCCAGCCAGAGGCGCGCTCACAGGCAGGTCCTCTGTTTGGCGCGTGTGCTGGACGCAAATCGCTCTCGTGCTGCGGCTCAGCTCCCCCTGCCTGCCCAAAAACCGGGGGCAAAACCGGCCCCTCCGCCCCCGCCGTGCACCGCACAGGGGCAAGACGGAACAGAGGGAGAGGTAAGAGCCTAAGGCACCGGCAGGCACAGGTCTATACCTCAAAGGCACAGAACACCTTTCTTTATCTTTATTTATTTTTTTTTTTTTTGAAGAGCAATAAGCTATTAAACCTCAATTGAATGCTAACAATGAGACTAACCCCTACACATCAAACTAAGGCTTAGTTTGTTTTCCTCCAGTGAAGCCCGGACCCCAGGGCTCAACCTAGTCAGCTGCTTTGGAGACTTGAGGGTACCTGATGGAGGGAGGCGGATATGCCAGAGTGTAATATATGGAGGTGACATCATGAAAAGAAGGCTGGTTCCTCAGTCTCCAAGCTGCTGATTAAGGGTTGAACAAACCTCAACGAGGTCCGGGACCAGACTGGGGCTACGAACAGGAAACAGGTCAGGTATTAAGGATATTTTTTTTTTCTAATGAATTTGCATGAGAGAGATCTGCATGTATACCTGCCTCCATTGTATGGCAAATTGATCTCATGCTTATTCATTAGGAATATTCCTGAAACTGGCCTATTTTGCAACGCGCTTGAGGATTTGGAACTTATGCACCCCCTGCTCTATAGCCTAAGCTGTATCCCAGTCATTCCAAAGTGATGTGCACCCTGCAAATTCTGAGGCCCTCCTGCAATAACTATAGCTGCCAACTACCCCGTTTCAGTAGAGAACTTTTGAGCCATCCAATCCGGGATTTTCTTTCAACCTTATCCTGATCCATTATGGGACTTGCAGCACCGTTTTCAAAGGAACGGAATCAAAGGACTTCAAATGCCACATTGGGCCAGGATTGATCTAAAATGTCCCTAATAAAACTGGAAAAGTAGAAGTTCTGTAGGCATTTTTTGTTTAAATAATCATAGTGGAGTCAAAGCCGCAAGCTGATAGAGAAGATGGTATGCCTTTTATATATTGGGATGTTACTGTCTAAAATCCACTGATAAGCCAATGATTGATAGTATTCAGCAAATTGAAATCACTTAAACCCCTACTCATAGCATAAACGTATAACTTATCATGTCCAAGAGGAAATGAAATGTTTAGACTAAACATGACCCACATTTTCGTTGTTAACATCAATGTTTGTCTAGTCGCTCCCAATTAGCACTTCTTTCTTTGACCAATTAATTAGTTACATTTCAGTGTCATCATTGTCAAATGGACGCATAAAGAACTAATTAGCGTACAATTTACCTAACTTCTGTGGGTCCCTGAGGATATTAGAAAGGGGGGATTGGCTTAAAACAAAATGAACGGTATTTAGGCCAGTTCCTTCCCAAAAAATGTACGTTTACCGGTAATAGGAAAATTACACTTACCTGGTAACTGTTGTGTCCTTGAGGAACTCCAGTTCCAGTCCTCCACCTCTGGGTTGTGTGACCTCCTCCTGCAGCATGGAGACGTGGACAAGTCAAATTCATGACATCACTGGATATTATACTGCTGCGTCTTCTTCCCAATCATCCCCCAGACCCCCCAAGTGAAGCCTATTAAGGAAAGCAGACTCAAAGGAGCAGCAAATACTGTAAGTAGGCTAAAGTAATTAAATTACAACTCTAACTTAACCTTTTAACCTTTAAAAACTAAAATCCCCTAATATAAAGGGGGAAAGCAATTACCTCCTTTCTTGCCCTTGTCTCTCTCTTCCCCCCAGATCGGAGTAAGAGAACCAGAAAGAAGGAAGGAAGACCAAAGAGAGTCAGAGAAAGAAAAGATATCACCACACCGCGCATCCTCTGGCATAGCAAACATATTACAACTCTTAGCGACCGAGAAAACCCTCTCCAAACTGAAGAACCACATCTAAATAGCTCATGCCCGGGCGGGATTGAGGACTGAACTGGAGTTCCTCAAGGAAACAACAATTACCAGGTAAGTGTAATTTCCATTTCCTTATCGTTCCTCCAGTTCAGTCCTCCACCTCTGGGATGTAACAGAGCAGTAGACATTGGGAGGGACCTACCCAGCCGGATCGCAGCACCGCTGACCCGAAAGAGGCATCACTCACCACCTGAACATCCAGACGATAGTGCTTACTGAAGGCATGGAGGGACGACCATGTCGCTGGATGCTCCGCCAACCTCCACTGGCGGAACCAAACTACGCTCCGCCCAGGAAGTCACCTGCACTCTAGGAGAGGGAGCCCGCAGCCCCAAGGGCGCCTGACGTCCATGCCAGAGACATGCTGATGCTATTGCCTCCTGGATCCAACTGGATATTGAAGCTTTGGCTGCCGCTTCACCTTTCCGCAGACCCCTGAAAGAACAAACGATCCGAATTTCAGAAGGCCTCCGATACTTATCAGTATGGACGCAGAGACCCATTTATGACCAACCGATGCAGACTGCGAACTGACGCGTCCTCCTCCGAGGATCCTAGAACTGGGAACGAGACCGACTGAGTCATGAGAAGGAGAAATACTTTGGGCAAAAAGAACGGAACTGTCTGCAAGTCCACCTTTTCCCTAGAGACAAGAACGGTTCTAGAGACGACCAGGCCTGCCACCTCGAAACTCGGTGAGCCGAACAAAAAGCCACTAAGAGCATTGTTTCTAAAATCAAATCCTAGACCAAAGCCTGATGAAAGGGCTCGAAGGTCCTCCAGTCAATGCCCCCAGGCCAAAATTGAGATTCCAGGAAGGGGCCACCATTCTGCAAGAAGGCCGCAGCCTGCAATAAAAAGAAAAAAAAAACCTAGAATCGATCCCCCTGAGACATACAAAAGGGACCCCAGGACAAACAGATTTGCCATTGCGGGCCATCGCCAAGGCTTCCCATCCGCAGCCTGACCATGTCGACGACCCCTCAGACACCTCGGCCAACACCACTCTCCCCGATGGCCTTGATGCGCTGAATCACGCGCCTTATGAGTGCCTCAGGGAAGACATAGATTAAGACCAGCGACGGCAATGGTTGCATCAGAGCATCAATGCCTTCCGACATCCTTTCTCATCTTTTGCTGTAAAAACAATTCGCTTTGGCCGAATGAAAGGTCGTCATGAGATCCATAACTGGAGAACCCCACCTTATGACTACCTGTGCGAACACTTCCGGATGAAACCCCACTCTCCGGCATCCACACGGACTCCTCTGAGAAAATCCGCCATCATTGTCTGTCCCTGCAATGTGCGCCACCCAAAAGCGCCTGCAGTCGAGGCTCCACCAAGACGAACAGAGCCTCTGATTCCTCTTCTATGACCGCACTGCCTGTGCCCCCCTGCCAGTTTAGGCAAGCCACTCTTGCGTATTTGTCGGACAGCATTCGCCCTGCCCGATCCTTCACTTCGGATTCGAACGCTTGACGCGCCAGGGCTACCGCCCTCAGCTCCCGCCCTCAGCTCCACACGATGTGATCGACCAAGGAACCTCCTGTTCTTTACCAACATCATGTGCGTAAAGATCCTCGCAATGATCTCCCCAGCCTGCGAGACTTGCATCAGTCAGCATCGGGAGTCACTGCGGATGTTCCAGCAGCATGCCCGCCGCAAGGTCTCCTGGGACTAGCTCCCAGTAAAGGGATCGCCTCACTTGCACGGGATATGGGAGACATTTGTACAGAGAAACGTTCTGGTGCAACCCTCGTCATAATAAGGACCTTTGTGAGAGGCGCATGTGAGCTGGCCCATGGAACTACCTCCAGAGACGCCGCCATTGTCCCGAGTAGCCGAAGATAGCTCCAAGCCGACAGCACCGGATTCCACCAGGAACCTGCTTACTAGCTGTTGAAGGGCCTGACCTCTCTGCTCCAGCAGAAACACTGTTCCCCATTGGTCGTCAAACCGTACCCCCAAGTACTCTAGGACTTGAGACGGACTAAATGACTTTTGACTGCATTGACTACCCAGCCGAGAGCCTAAAGAAATTTTACTACTCTGTTTGAAACCCGGACACTCTTGGCCCTGGACTCTGGTCGAATCAGCCAATTGACGAGGCAAAGGGAACTAAGATTCCTTCTTTCAGCAGAGCCGCCGCAAACCACCACCATACCCTTGGTGAAGGTGCACGGGGCCGTTGCCTAACCAAAGGGCAATGCTTGTAACTGAAAATGTCCCCCACGAGAGGGCAAACCTTAGAAACCTCTGATGAACTGCCCTTATCGAAATGTGTAAGTATGTTTCTGTAAGAATCTAGGGCTGTTTAAGAACTCCCCCTGCAGGAAGGCACCACTACCGATGGCAATGGTTTCATTCACAGTAAGATGCTCGGGACAGCGATTTACCTCCTTGAGACCTAAAAAGGATGGAGAGGCCCGTCTTTCTTTGGAACCATGGAATAAATAGAGGAGCGCCTGACGCCGAAAAATTCCTACGGAATCCGGAACAACCGCTCCTAACTGCAAGGTACGATCCAAAGCTTGCCGAATTGTGGACGTTCCCCGCTGCCCTTTGCAAGGAGATAGAACAAACAAATCTAGCCCCCGGGCGAGAAAATTCTAGGGTAATAGCCTATGCATATTACCTCTAACACCCATGCTCTGCCGTTATCCGGACCCTGGCAGGAAGAAACTCCCGAAGACCTCCTCCTATCGACTGAACTGCCACCTGGGCCCGCCTTGCTTCATTGTGGTTTTCGGGCAGTCGCGGAAGAGGTAGCAAGGATCCCCTACCTGCTTCTTTGAAAGCCCCGAAACCCTGAGCTCTGGAAACACATGTACCTCGTTGGAGCACTCCCAAATGAGCGGCTACTCACTGACCATAGGCAGATGGGAGGATTTCATTTGCTTCCTATCCTTCTAACTACATACATTTCTAGTATGCAGGAACCTCCTGTTTTCCACAGAACTATAGCTGCCACAAACCTATCGCAGAACATCTTTATCCTACTACTACTACTATTAAGCACATATATAGCACAACGCACGCAGCGCTGTACAGATAAACATACAAGAGACAGTCCCTGCTCGTCAGAGTCATGCTCATCGGAGCTTACAATCTAGTCGAGACAATACAGAGCATTAGACAAAAAAGCGAGACAATACAGAGCAGTAGTCAACACGGTGCGAAGCACAGTGCGGTCTTACAACTCAGTCATGAAGATTGACGGGAGTCAGGCTAAGATAAGGGATGGAAGTCAGGATCTGAAAGCGATTTTGAAGAGGTGGGTCTTCAACCTGGATTTGAAGAGAGCCAGAGAGGGTGCCTGGCATATGGGGAGAGGTAGGCTGTTCCACACGTAAGGAGCAGCAAGGTGAAAGGAGCGAAGTCGGGAGTTAGCGGTGCGAGTGAAAGACCTAGAAAGAAGTAATTTGTTAGCGGAGCGAAGTTGCCGAGAGGGGGTGTATGGAGAGATAAGAGATGAGAGGTATGGAGGGCCGCAGAGTGAATGCACTTATAGGTCAGTAGGAGAAGTTTGAATTGGATGCGGAATTGGATAGGGAGCCAGTGAAGTGACTTGAGAAGGGGAGTAATGTGGGCATGGCGAGACAGGCGGAAGATGAGTCGAGCAGCATGGTTTTGTATAGATTGAAGGGGAAGGAGAGGGCTCGCGGGGAGACCAGCAAGGAGTAAGTTGCAGTAGTCGAGGCCAGAGGAGATTAAGGAGGTATAAGCATCTTGGTAGTGTGGTCGGAAAGGAAGGGCGGATTTTGCTAATGTTGTAGAGAAAAGAAGTGGCAGGTCTTAGCTACAAGCTGGATATGTGTGGAGAAGGAGAGAGAGGTGTCGAAGATAACCCCTAAATTGCGGCCCGAGGGAACAGGAAGGATTGTAGATCCAGCCACGGAGACTGAGAAAGGGGGAAGAGGAAGGGGATGAGTTGGGGGGAAAGACCAGGAGTTCGGTCTTGGCCATATTTAGTTTCAAGCGGCGGTGAGGACATCCTGTCTCTGACTTTCTATC
Source organism: Ichthyophis bannanicus (assembly GCA_033557465.1). NCBI lineage: Eukaryota > Metazoa > Chordata > Amphibia > Gymnophiona > Ichthyophiidae > Ichthyophis > Ichthyophis bannanicus. The sequence goes on from CM066045.1 coordinate 140,362,014, forward strand.
AGACCCTTCTCGGGAGAAAGTAACAAAGTATCAACCTTTTAGAGCACCTAACCAGACACACAGCACTCCGAAATTTGCGCAGCAGCAACCATGGCCTATCTGATTAGGCCTTTCCCACATTTCTGAATGAAGCCATCGTGCACTGAATAGGTTTTGAGCTGTATAATACAAGGAATGCTTAAGGATTGAGTAGGAGTCACACCCCTTGATAGCATCCCATACCAGGTACTGAGGCCTGGCCGGCATGGTGGGAAGGGCTGGGAACACCCCCCAGGAACTCCCTCTGAACCCGGATATGTAACGGGATCCCCAGGACAGTGCACCTCCACAGGCTCAGGCACATAGCCTTTGAAGTAAATAAAATAAAAATCAGATTTAATTAACTGAAGCTAAAGGGAAACTGCAAATGGCCCTAGGAAGAAACTGTCCGTCCTGCTGTATTCTCCGGTAGCTGCCTCTCCCAGGCCCCCAAAACACAGCAGGGGCTAAACACATGCGGGCCCCAAATAAGCAGACATCGCGCCTAAATGCAGCGGAGGAGTTTCCCATCCTGCTGCAGGCTCCCAAACATGCGGCTGCAGTCGCTCTCTGTCTTCTCATGTTCTGGCGGTTGCTAGAGGTTTCTGCTGTCCTCCCCATTCTCGCCACTCTTATCTTGGAACCTCTTTGCTGCATGGCCTTTCTATCCCTCGTGCTCAACCTTCCTTCCTGGCTTCAGCGCTGAGGGGGGGGTGTAATTCGGGGTTGCCAGCTTTCACTCCTGTCAAGCTACTGTAGGCCCTGCAGCGGCTTCTCACTCGAAAACTGGGGTTGGGAGCAGCCAGAAGTCTCGGACTGAGGAAGGCTCCCTCCGGAGCCTCCCCCCGTGCAGGTACTTCCCCCCATGGCCGCTGGACACTGCGTCTCTTCCCCAGCTTCCACCTATATTCCCTGCTCCATAGGGGTTGAAACCCGCGTGCAGCCCCTGTAGACCGGGACTGCGCTCCTGCACATGCCGCAGACCAAACACTGCGGACACGCCGGCATTAGCTATGAAATAAAAACAAAAAGTGACATTGATAACTTGGATTTTTTTTTTGAGGCAATGGGGGGTAAAGAGACCTGCCCAATGTCACAAGGAGCGCCAGTGGGAGCCAAACCCTTGAACTTCCGGTTACTTTGTATACTACCAGGGTTACGGCCGGGACTTCCAGCAGGGACTCCCCATCTCCCCTTACAGATGGGATCTGCATCTCCTCACAAGCTTTCACTTGAATTTCTTGCTCCATAGTAAACAGAGCCAGTGCTCAGCTTCTGCAGACTACTGCATCCGAGACGGCACCTCTGCACGCGCCACAGACCACACCGAAGGCATTAGTTTTTAAAATAAATCAATAACTTTCAGTACTGAAGGAAGTCCCCTCCAAAGATAAAATAATTAAATAAATAAATAAATTAGTTCTCTGAAGGCTGGGGTTTTTTTCCCCCCTTTAGGAAGGGTTTCAAACGAACCCCCCAACAGTCTCAGAATCAAAGAAATGAAACTAAATTAAGATAAAGAACTAAGTGAAATAATTAAATATAAAACTGGAGTAATTCCCCTTGAAATTAGTTTCTGTCCGCGTTCGGGAGCAGTAGGCCCCAGCGCCGCTCACCCGCAGCCTAAAAGAAAAGCGCGGGAACCACAGCCCACGCAAAACCGGCCAGGCCTGCTTGCCTGCGATGCACTTGGCGCTGGGCCGGCGGCGGCACACTTCTCCTACATGCTGGGACTGAAAAGTCCCCGGATCAGCCACCAGCACGGCTCCCTATCTCCTGCCCTTCTATCTGCGCTGCTGCACACCGCAGGCGTGTGAACAGCGGCCGCGGAGAGGGCTGTCTGGCTCCGGGTTTCCTGCTCCGAGGCTCTTCGAGCTGGTGGAACATCTTGGGCAGTTGTTGCTGCCGCCGCACAACTCCCCTCTGTCCTAACTAGGAGGGGAGAGCACCTGAAAACCCTTGGGGCGATTCTAAGAGGGCAGAGCAAACCCCCCAAACACCGGTTTGATCCCCAGACAAATTCTTCTTTTATCTTTTTTTTTTTTAAGGCCACAGTACACAAAGAAAAATGGAATTAGAAAGGAAAACAAAGGAAAATACTCCTAATCCTAACTACACTAAAGACTGCTCCTTATCAGTTCCTCTAGTGAGCCCAGCACCTAGGCTCACTACGTCCTCCTGCTGCATGGAGACTGGACACACTGGGGGATGATGGGAGAAGACCAGCAGTATATATCCAGTGATGTCACGAATTTGACTTGTCCAGTCTCCATGCTGCAGGAAGAGGTACACAACCCAGACGTGGAGGACTGAACTGGAGGAACGATAAGGAAGGAGCCGTTTTCAAATTGCAAATCTGACTTCAGTTACTGTATAAACTGTGACTTCTAGTAACTTGACTCGGGTTCTGGAGAGAGCCATTTCCCTTGATCCCAGTAGCTGGATCTGGGGGTGCAGAGCAGGGGAGAGAGTTAAAAATGGAGTGAAAATGTTGAGTAGCTCCAAGTGAAGACTCCTTGCACCACCGCCTCAATGTGGCCCAGTTGCAATTGCAGCTGGAAGCCCAAGGGGCAGGAGGAAGTTGTTGGGGTTCTTCTCCCAAAAATATACATCTACTTCTTGTTTAAGCAAGGGTCCTCTCTAATGTGTCTCTTATTAGAGGCATCAGAAGTCTTTCAAATTCTGTGTGATGAGGTAGATGTTAGTGGTATTTAGACACTTCCTCAATCTAGAGAGGTCTCTAGAAAGTAAGCTGTGAACAAAACTCAGGAGCTCTCATGCACTGAGTTCCTTCTCTTTCTTGTTCTGGAAAGGCAGCTGAGGCCCAAAACTGGGGTACCCAGGCCCTTAGGAAACATGTACGCTTCTTCTCTCATATGTGTCTTCCAAACCATCAGTTGTAGTTATTTGTTTTATGGTTCTGTTTTTGCTCTAGTAATGCTCATACGTAGAACACCTTGGTAATACAGCGCTTTTTTGTGTGGTGTCAGAAGTAGGGTAGTCCCTGATCTTTAAAATTATCCTCCTCATGCCTCACTGGTGCTCACATATATATGCCTTTTGGTTCAATGTCATTTGAATTTATGGATGTTTTCTTTCTCATATGTTTGTTTGACACTTTCATCATTTGTTTTATGAAGCAGTTTTCTGTTTAAGGATCTTTGAGATGTAGATGTATATTTGCACTCAGCCTAACTAGCTCTACCACAAAGTGGAAGAGTAGTCTAATGGTTAGAGAGACCAGGGTTCAATTCCCAGTAGCAATCCTTGTGGCCTTCGACAAGTCACTTAACCCTCCATTGCCTCAGAAAAATAAAATCCAAGTTATGAATGTCCCTGTTTAATGTACGTGTAAATACTTTTCTGTTAGCCATTCAGATGTAATTAGTTAAGACTGTTATCCAAGTTGAGTTACCTGTTCTATGTAATTACGGTGCAACCCCCCACTGTAAGATGCTCCTATGTTCCATGTAAACCGCACTGATATCGAAGAGCGCAGTATATAAGAGAAATAAATAAATAATGTACATTGCCAAGTTTAAGTTACAATGTAAACTGTTTTGGCTGAAATGATAAAGCGGTATAAAAAAATAACCCTTTAATAAATAAACTGTTTTTGCACATTATTTATATTATATTTTATTTATTTATTGTATGTTTTTTGTTTTCGAGGCTTGCACCTCTGAAGAAGGCCACACAGCCGAAATGCGTTGGGGTTGGGGTTTTTTAGCAAAGTTTCTAAACCGCCTTCTGTTTCCTGCTCCTGCTTCAGCTTGTCCTTCACTCCTGTGTGGATGCTTTTTGCTCTCTTTTGGACTTCCTGGGACTTATGCAGCCAATCTCAAAAGCCTAGGGCCAGAAAAAAACTGTATGTCTTTTTCCCTGCTCACAAAGAATCCCAGCGAGTGTGCAAAGGCAGTTTGCCCCTCCTATCTCATATGTGACCCTTGATTCTGCTAAGAAAATAAAAAAAGGCTGGAATTAGTTTTCTAATTTATACAGAGTAAAAGATGAAAAACAAATGTGGTATCTAGTGCTGCCCAACATGACAGAATCACTCAAGGCACTGCTCATCTTAGAGCCATTTATTTCTCTGTTTTTTTTCTTTGACCATTCATAAACTACACGAAGCTGCATTCGCTTGCAGCCAACTCATGTTACAGAGAGATGGCAGAGGGATTAATTACATGTTCGGTTTTGTGAGAGAAATACAATTTTTGTTGGACTCTTCCAAACCTGTCGATGAGCGTAAAGATGCTCCACAGCAAAGCACTGCACAGCCTACTTCCGGAGCAGAGGCAGGGTGACTTAATTACAGCAGTCATAATGCCAGTTGAAGAATATTAAATAAATTAGATCGCAATCAAATTCCCTTCCAGAAGGCTCGTTGGACTCAAATGAGAATTAATTTTGCACAGTAGGATTGTAACATGATCGACAAATCAGCATGAAGACCTGTGCCTTTAAATCTCATCCCCACTGCTTGCCCTGTGCATATGACAGCAGTAAGACGACTTTTATGTCTTTAGAAGAAGGGTTTTCAAATCCGATCCTTCATCGCAGCAAACCAATCTGATTTACAGATCATTTACAGTGAATATTTCCGAGATACACTTATAAACACTTGGGTCAAATGAAACATCAGAGTAGTTTGCGGCCCACCCTCAAGGACCATGGACTGCATCGGAACTCTCAGGGATAACGTATCTTCTCTGTATTCTTAGCCATTTCACTGGATTGGTTGAAAAACATGCAGAGTGTTTTACAAAAGTTGAGAAATCACTGCACATGTATATGCACAAAAATAACCCATTTGGAGATCCTATCCCCATGAGAAAAAAAAGCATATTGCAGGAGTGGAACATGGAAAAAAATCAGTTAATTTTTGGATTGTTTGGGCGGAATTTTGTCCGTTTTTCTGTTCATATCAGAAAATTTACTTACTATGTAAAGTCAATATAGTGTGTGTTTCTTTAATGTGCCTAAAGTTTCCAAACTGAAAATCAGAAAATCAAATGCATATTTCCATGTCACAGTATATTCATGGCAGTGAGTATAATGCCACACATGTCTTGTATTCATCATTTCACAGGCCCTTGAGAAGCCTCTCAGCAGGGTGGGCATTTTGAGATGGTTTCTTTTTCTCCCTAGTTTGAGATGAGGAGGTTGAGATAATAGGGAAATTTGCGCCTCTGGGCTTCTTGGGTATCACTGAAAACCCATTCATGGAAGAGTGGCTTTTTGTGTTTTGTAAATCACACATGACAAATACCAGGAAAGGGTTCTTCAAAAAGGCCCAGCTTTCAATAACATTTCTGTACACTTTTGCTGTGGGTAGTGTTAGCCATATGAAACGTAAGGTCTGCAGAACCTTTATGTACTTCAGTGATGGACTAACCAATTGTCTAGCACCAAAGAGTTAAAAAAGCACAGGAAATGTGTCTGGGTTTACCCAAGCTGATGAGCACAGCAGAAAAACAGGCAGAAAACAACTTTTTTCAATTTTTCAGAGCTCATGGTTTCACAGCAACTATTCTGTGGCTCCAGAGTTTTATGGTATTTTATATTGCTTTTTTAAGCGCTGGCATAAGGTCAAATTCCAGAGTCCCAAGGAAAATTTTAAGATTCCTTCAGGAGCAAGAGATGATTGGTGTCCCCCTCTAAAACTGACAGCTGATGGGAACATGGGTCCTCCAAAGACCCCATTCTTCTCTCTAATGTTCAGAGTCACCAGTGAGCTTCTGTGCTTTTGATTTCATTGATCAAACTGCCTTTTTCAAATCAGAAAGCTCTACAAAACAGTGTACAATAGAAACTTAAAAATAATAAAACAAAATAAAAGGCATCAACTGAAGAATGAGATCAATTGAAATAAATGGAAAAAGTAAGATTTCATCTTGTACATGTTCATTAAACAAGACTAGCGTGCAAAGTAACCTAACCAATAGAGAGACAGAACAACAACCCAACTTACTACAACTGTTAGTCAAACCCACTTCAGTTGCCAACCTGCTACTGGAAATATGTAAGATAAATACTAATCAATCAAATAAATAAATAATTCAAAACCAGATCATACAGAAACAAATCTGCCATACCCCAATAATTATGCCGATGAGATAGATTTCCATACACTGGAGGCAGTAGGTCATGCAAATATGTCTCATGAATAGTCATTTAGGGCAGTACTTTTCAAAACTTTTGTCCCGTACTGACTTCATTTTAACAACTGAAATTTAATGGGCCCCCAGAAGATGACTAAACAACATAGTCAGGTCTGCACCCTCCTTCCCTTACCCTTACCCCATCCCTCCCTCCACTCATCGAAAACAAGTAGGCAAGCACCACCAGTGGTGACAATAGTGGCAGCAAGTTCACACAGGCCTGTGAATCAGTATGCGCTTCACAGCCCCAGTATCCTCCATCGGTTTCCAGTTTAACAGGAAACATACTCAGGAGGGGCAGGGGGGCCTGCGCATAGTAAACCCCCTTGCTCATAAACCATATGTGGACTGCCTCTAATGGATATAGGGTCACGAGTGGAATTCAGAGAGAGGAAGAGTGGCCTTGTTTCTGTGACCCATCCATTGATGATGTGACCTCATTTGGGGACCCAACTCACAATTTGGGAACCACTGCATTGGGAACATTCTGCAAATCCAACCACCTTAAGGGACCACGAGAATTTCCAAACCATGCTCTAACCTTTTGCAAATACATGTCCCGTTGAGATCAAAATTAACTCCTGGTGACCCAGCAGGTCCCCAGGTCTTTTTGGCAAGGTGTGACTGGAAAGTAAGAGGCAATGGATGTAAGTTGACCCACTCAAAGCAATGAGAAAAACAGTAGGAATTCAACACTGATTTTTCTGGGTTTACACGGTCCACTGCTATAACCATTAGGCCACTCCTCCACTCTCTCACTTTTCCACTTTTGGAGTGGAGGAGTAAGCCTAGTGGTTGGGGCAAAGTTACTTCAGGCCGGAAGGTCGAGGGGTTCAAATCCCAACTAGAGGACAGCAACCTTGGGCTGGAAGGACTGGGGTTTCTAGTCCCCACAGGTGCTCCTGTGGTCTTGGGGCAAGCCAACTTAACCCTCCATAGCCCCTATTGTTCCCTGTAAAAAATTAGTTATCTCCCAAGTTATAATGGCCCTGTTCAAAGTAATTTCAGTTTGTTCAATGTAAACCGCACTGATGCAGAATAGCACGGTATATAAGAGAATATAAATAAATAAATAAAAATTTGTTCTGTCAACAGAGATTATTTCCTTTATCTTTATCTTTATTTGCATTAGTTGATGAACGCCCAGGCCGAAGCATTCAGGGCGTTGTACAGTACAACAAACGGGCTACTGAAAATAAAGCTAAGAAAAGGAACGCCAAATTCAATAGGAACAGGACAGGGTAGAAAGAAAAGTCGGAGAGCGGGGAGAAAGAGCCCAGAGGGGCATGGGGAAAGGCGAAGAGCAAGGGGGCGGGAACGAGAGGAAAAGGAATGACGAAGTCGGAACAGACAGGGAAGGGAGGTTTATGGAGGTTGGGGGGGACAACAGAGGACGAGGCGACCATCGTCATAGAAAGGGAGATCAAAGGCTTGACAGAAATAGATGTGGGTTTAAGGAGAGTTTTAAAGCGGGATAGGAAAGTTTCCAGACGAAGGCAGGGAAGGGATTGAGTTCCATAAAGCTGGACCTAGGAAAAAGAAAGCTGAGTGACGGGTTGCGCTCTAAGCGGGCCTGGGCCAGTGTGAAGGAAGGAAAAGACAGTTATTTTTTTTTTTTTTTTTGTTTTTTTTTTTTTTTTTTTTTTTTTTTTTTTTTTTTTTTTTTTTTTTTTTTTTTTTTTTTTTTTTTTTTTTTTTTTTTTTTTTTTTTTTTTTTTTTTTTTTTTTTTTTTTTTTTTTTTTTTTTTTTTTGCCGAAAGAAGATCTGGAGAAGGCAGAGGAGAGGGTTGGAGGTGAATGACATCGGAACCAGGTATTGGGGAGTGCTGGAATGGAGGGCTTTTGTGCGTGAGGATAAGAACCTTCCCCTCGTAGATAAAGCGAAAACTAACCGTGAGCCAGTGCAAGGCAAGGAGAGAGGGTGAACACATGAGAGCGGTCCCTTTGGGAACCGGTAATGATTCTAGCGGCAGCAATTCTGTTATTGAATTGGAGACGGCGAAGCTGTAGGGAAGGTAGAACCTGCATAGATGACGTCTACAGTAATCTAACCGGGTCATGATTAAGTATAGGACAAGGGTGATAACAGAGGCAGGGTGGGGAGTGAATGATTGGACGGCACGAATCTTACGTAAATGAAAAAAAGAGGTACGGATAACAGAAGAAATATGGTGGTGGAAGGAGAGAGATGAGTCCAGGGTGACACCCAGATAACGAAGAGTAGGAAACCACGGGAATTTGAAGGGAAGACATTACATGTGACTTACATGGAGTGGGTAGACCAAAGGAAAACCAGATTGCGTAAGACTTAGCGGGATTAGCTTTCTGAAAGTTAGACCAAAACCATGAAGTGATTGAGGACAGAAAATTGTTAAGTGGTGTCAGGTCAGGGGTGGAGGAGGAGGTATGGTTAAATCAGCAAGATATCATCGGAGTAAATATAAAAAGGATAAGAAGCCGCCACGCATGGCCCTGAACCTCATACTACCTCCCTGTTCCTCCATGGGTTAGAATGATCCTCAGGATAACATCCCAACTCTTGCAAAAATAGTGCCAGGGAATCTCAAATGCCTCTCTAACTCAAATAAGCTTCTGTTTTGAACAGTAATGGCTGGACAAACAGAATCACAAACCTTGAATTTAGCTTACCTTGAGCTACCACTGAAAAGATGTCAGCTAAATAAAACAATTGTATGTAATGAACGATGGTCCCTCGTGCAGAACACAGAGGCAGTAACTCAACGGAGTTACACAAAAGGAATACAGAGTGGGAGACTGATAGGATATCTTGTTGTTAGGCTCTCTGTCACAGTGTTTTGAAGGTCCCATGCACATGTCTGGGAAACTAAAATGAGTACGTGGTTGTTCAGAATATACAGGCGGCAGTTAATGAATTTACCAAAAGTTAATTTGAGCTCCCGCACTTCACATTAAAAGATACATAATATACATGTGACTGCACAAGCCAGGAATGTTCAGAGCAAGTACTTCCAAAATATTGGTCGGGGACTCAAGGAATTCAACGTGGATCAGGAGATAAAGTCCCAGTGTTTTCCGCTCCATCAGGAAAACCAGCAGAAACATGTTAGATTCGCTGCTTAGAGCAATAACTTTTGTTATTGGAAGGTGGTTTAAGATCAATAAAATTTAAAGTAGTATAGGCAGGCAACAGCCTCTAAATTATATGAAATGCAAGAGCAGCACATTCACAGCACTGGGGGGCAACGTTTCACAAAGACTTGGTTTTGATCTGGAAATGTGACGGTATTTCATTTTATGGTGGAGTTTTGACTTGGCTTAAAAAACTGGGTGCCATATACAGAAATCTGGAAGGCAATGTCAAAGGTTCCGGCTAGCTGTATATTGTTTCCAAAAAGCTCTTGTATGTGAGACAAGATGGTGTCCCAAGGGCATGGCACATTCAGATGAAAGAGCTACCCTGGCTCCTATGCTGGTGCAGTAAGCAACATAGCAAAATACAACCAATAAATCTGAAGCTACAGGCATCAGCAACCAGACCTGCAAGGGTCCTGTTCAGAAGTACCACTAAGAAACAAGTGGTGGGTAAAATCAGCACCTGGTTCCCGGGGGGGTAGCGGAGAGAGAAAAAATTTGTGGCTTCCTAACCCAACAAGGAGAAGCCTTTCACCCATTGAATTTTTTTCACCAAACAAAAGCACCATGAGGAGAAGGATAGAAGACATGTGCTGGTGCAGCTCAACTCTTTTCTGATACTCGCTGTGGCAAGTCAGGGGTGAGAAGAGTGTCTCACCCCAGAAAGAAGTTGTCACCTTATATCTGGAGCCTGAGAAACTGAAAATAAACATCATATTGGATAGTAACCTTGTACAGGGGGGTACTGCTGGGCTTTAAATTCAGAATACAGTGTGGAAAAGGCAGGCAGGCTGACGCTTTGGGAACCCCTTCCTCCACTGCAGCTAAGAAATACCAGATAATTCTAGGAGACTTCAATCTTAACCTCCATAACACACATACAGGCAACCTATTCTTAGAAGCTATGGACCAGCTCGGATACAATCAATTAATTAAAGAGGAGACCCACACAAAAGGAAATACGCTGGACCTGATATTCCTTCCTAAGAGCTCACCGCAACTAGAAATTGAGCAACCCAAAACCCGTATAACCCAACGTTTCCATGGTCTGATCAACACCAAATTCAGTTCACCAGATACCCATTCCCCGGCAACAAACAAATTAGATTCTGACGTACCAAATCAACAACGAAGGAAATTGCAACAACTCAAAAAGGAAAACTCTAATAAGCTCTCTTGATGAAAACATAACCCTTGTACAAACACCGGACATTGAAGACAATAACTCAAAAATGGTTCTCTACAATTGAAGGACAACTCTAAACCAATAGGGAAATCATCAGCCAGACTGACCAAACAAAAACAGAACCTTGGTACACTCCCCTGCTGCACAAAATGAAGAAAGATTTAAGAAAAATTGGAGAGAAAATGGAGACGGACCCAAGAATCGATCTACAAAAGATGGAATTACCTTGAGCTCCTAGCTAAATACAAAAAATGAGCTCAACAATGCAAAAAAAGTGCATCACACCAAAGGTCTCAACAAGGAGCCATTAACAGACCCAGAGAGCTTTTGGACCTAGATAAAGTATCGCGATCACAAAGCCCTTGCCTGAACTTAACTACAATGGAAACAATTTATGGCTCACGACCCTGGTGGATCACTATGCTAACAAACTTAATCCCCCTAACCATTCCTATCCAAACCCCGAATGTGACTGCCTCATGCACAAAAGCTGACAGACAGTAAGCACACAAGTTTTAACCTGAAAGAAGGATGGTATACTTTCCATACAAATTGACAAAAAAACTAATCATAACTACCATCTCAAACCTTCATACAACGACCTCTCTCATGGATCCATGTTTACAGCAGAAGGGATCAAATCTAAGAAAAACGAAATTTATCATCTAATAGCGCACATAGTCAATCAATCCCTGCAGGCAAGGTATCATGCACACCAAAACTGAAAAGATCTCTAATTAGGTCTATTTTGAAAAATAAATCTCTCAACAACGAAGAACTACCGCCTACTGGTCGCTATCAAGCATATCTGTTCCTTGCTAAGATTATCGAGCAAAGTAACTCCGCAGCAACTTCACGTACCACCTTGATCAAAACAAAATCCTTGACGCTCATCAATACGGTTTTCGACCCCCACCACGGTGGTCCGAAACCCTACTCATAGCTCTGCTAGACAACCTCATCAAGGGACTGGAAAACAAAAACAAGGTGTTCATACTGATATTCATAGATATATGGCAGCAGCGTTTGACACAGTACATCCATCAAAATACTCTTGCGAAGACTTGAGAATATAGGTATAACGGGCACACCGATAAGTGGTTTGAGTAATACCTAACAAATAGAATGCAACAGGTACGCTTCAATAAACGAGCAAGCTAAGACGTTCCCCCAACCCAAGGGATACCTCAGGGATCAGATATTCTCCTCCCTGCTATTCAACGTCTACAGCCAGCCAGTAGGTGAAAATGTTCCAAAAGCATAATATCTGCTACCAATTTATGCAGATGACATTATGATGTACACACAACTTTGACATAAACAATCCCAAGTTCAAACAATTAGAAGAATGCCTGCATGAACTGCAAAACTGGCTCCAAGGCAACAAATTGTCTATAAATCACAAAAAAAACTGAAGTGATGTTCATATCAGGGAAACGAAGAATTCAAACCTCCTGCATCTATCGCCCTGAACGGCAACACGGATCACTCAAAAATGAGATCAAATATCTAGGAGTACTAATCCGATGCGAACCTAAAAATGGACAAACACCTCCGGATAACAAATAGAGCAATATTTCACAAGCTGAAAGTTTCTCCAACCCTTACGCTGCATCATTGACCACTCAGACTTTAGAACAGTAGCACAGGCGCTCATCATTCCCCCACTTTGACTACTGTAATGCTATATACAAGGGCTACCGAAAAAAACAATCTAAACATACATACAGATGGCTCAGAATGTATCAGCCAGGAGTATTATATGAATAAGAGCCTGACAAGATCACATCACTCCAGTTCTTATAAGAGCTCCACTGGGCTTCCCCCATACCCGCAAGAATAATCTACAAAATGCGATTAATGATATTCCAAAAATTATCCATAAGATATCTCCATCATTTTTCGATATCCTAATCACCACTCAGCCCTCCAACAGATGCCGACGGGACTCTTGCAAAACCTGATCACACTCTGCGTACCAGCAGCATAAGATCAGTCAAAGAACGGACGAGCAACCGGGCATTCACGTACTCAGCAACGAATGGCTCTGGGAACACCACGGCTGCCACACGACTTACGCCCAGACCAAAGACTTAAACGTGCACCTTTCAGGAAAAGAGCTTAAAACACACCTGTTCCAATCAACATTAACGGCATCACCTAGGCGAATCTCCACTATATCTTCCCATGTGCCTTCCTGACCTCTTAAGCCATAAAGGTTAATAGGAACCCATTTTTCTCATTGATGCATTCACATTCTTGATTGATTTAAAAAAAAAAAAAAAAATTGGTTTATATGTATATATTTGCTCTGCTTTAATTGCCTTGTATTTTTGCGAATCTCTATGTATAATTATAACCTCTTCTGGTTGCTCAATCTGTAATTTATTGAATAATTCAAATGTATAACTGTGATCGGGTGGTTGTTAGTCCCCCCTACCTTAATCAGACTGTATTCCTAAATTTATGCTGACAATATTCCCTTGTCTTGTCCACCTAAGGACCGCTTCTGATCGCTGGAAGGAGCGGCTGTATAAATGTATGCCCAAATAAATAAAACTAAATGTAAATAAATAAAGAAGGTGAAAAGGTTTCAAAATGGAGGTCCCAACTCAAAAATATGATTACAGCACATGAAAAGAAACTAAAATGGTTGTAATTAGAGGAAGACAACTATTACACCAATACCACAAGCAAGAGAGTCTCTTTTGAAGGAATAACAAACGCTGAAATTTTAGAAAATATTATCAAGTTTAAAGAAATGTGGAGAGATGTGAAATTTCCTAGATCACCATTTCTGGTACTGAGCTATATTTAAACAGAATAGAGGTAAGTTCTAATTTAGGAGCTGTGAAAGGTTACATTCATTCAACAGCATGAATCACATATTTTCAGTGACTTAGGCATAAGAATGGGCCTTTACATGCATATTTTAACCCAAAAACTTGCATTTCTTTAAGTCATGCACATCAGGCCAATGGTGCATACTTCCAATGGTTTTTGCGGTAATGCACGGGTTGGAGCATAGGCAGAAGTGCAAATCTAGACACATAAGTGATAACAATAGAAACATAGAAATATGACAACAGAAAAAGCCACAAGGTCTATATAGTCTGTCCTTCCATATCAACAACAAAACAGTCCCCTTTTTACCTTTAGAGATCCTCTGTGTGGTCCCATGCTTTTTTGAATTCAGATACTGTCCTCATCTCTACCACCTCCACTGGGAGACTATTCCACGGATCCATCCACTCGTTCCATAAAAGAAATATTTCCGTATATTACTCATGAGTTTTTCCTTTATCCCCCATCACCCTCATCCTATTGTACCTTCATAGCAGGAGCTTGCTTTCAATCAAAAGAGGCCCTCCTTCTGTGGCATTGATGCCACGGAGGCTTATTTAAAAGTCTCAATCATATCTCCTCTATCCCGCCTTTCTCTAAATGTATACATATTAAGATCCTTAAGTCGTGTGCTTATATGCTTTATAACGAAAAGACCCACTAACATTTTAGTAGCACCCTCTGCACCAATTCAACCTGTTTATATCCTGAAGGTGCGGTCTCCAGAAATACACATAATGCTCCAAATAAGGTCGCACCAAAGACTTATACAGAGGCACAATCACTTCCTTTGATCCGCTGGCCATTCCTCTCCCTATGCACCCAAGTATCCTTCTAGCTTTTGCCATTGTCTTTTCTAAACCGTTTAGCTACTTTAAGATTATCAGCACGCCCAGGTCCCGCTCTTCTTTTGTGGACAGAAGTACCTCATCCCCTACACTGTAGCGCTCCCTTGGATATTTGCAGCCCAAATGGGTTAGGACAGCCGTTATAGTTGGTGATTCGATCATTAGGCATGTAGATAGCTGGGTGGCTGCTGGACGTGAGGATCGCCTGGTAACATGCCTGCCTGGTGCGAAGGTAGCGGACTCACGCGCCACCTAGATAAGGTCTTAGATAGTGCTGGGGAGGAGTCTGCTGTCTTGGTACATGTCGGTACCAATGACATAGGAAAATGTGGTAGGGAGGTTTCTGGAGGCAAAATTTAGGCTTTTAGGTAGGAAGTTGAAATCCAGAACTTCCAGGGTAGCATTCTCCGAAATGCTTCCTGTTCCACGCGCAGGACCCAAAAGGCAGGGCAGAGCTCCGGAGTCTCAATGCGTGGATGAGACATTGTTGCAGAGATGAGGGTTTTGGATTTGTAGGAACTGGGGAACATTCTGGGGAAAGGAGGGGCTCTTCCGAAGGGATGGGCGTCACCGAACCGAGATGGAACCAGGCTGCTGGCATTAACCTTTAAAAAGGAGATAGAGCAGCTTTTAAACTAGATATTAGGGGAAAGTCGACAGTCGCCCAAGAGCGGATGGTTCGGAAGAATGTATCCTTGAAGGATACTACCAAAAGTAGAGAGGTTCCACAAAAAGAGTAAAGTAGCCCAAATGCCCTCAAGTATGGAGCAGACAGAGCTTAAAGATCCAAATTTACCCATGTCTAACAATAGCCAAATTAACATGAATAAAATACATTCTCTAAAAATGCTTGTATGCAAATGCTAGAAGTCTAAAGAATAAGATGGGAGAGTTAGAATATATAGCACTAAATGAAGGTTAGAAATGATTGGAATATCAGAGACATGGTGGAAGGAGGACAACCAGTGGGACACTGTGATACCTGGGTACAAACTATATCGTAATGATAGAGCTGATCAAATTGGTGGAAGGGTTGCGCTCTATGTTAGAGAGGGCATTGACTCAGAAAGGATTAAAGTTTTGCAGGAAACAAAATCTGCTGTAGAATCTATATGGATTGAAATTCCATATAAAAGGGGGAAGGCGATGGCAGTAGGGGTGTACTATCGAGCACCTGGCCAGAATGACCAAATGGATGATGAAATGCTCAAAGAAATCAAGGAAGCTAACAAACGTTACAGCGCAGTAATAATAATGGGTGATTTCAATTACCCCGGTATCGACTGGGTCAGTGTCACGTCAGGACATGCTAGGGAGATAAAGTTCCTAGATGAAATAAATGACTGCTTCTTGGAGCAGCTGGTTCATGAATCATCCAGAGGGGAAGCCATATTAGACCTAGTCCTTAGTGGAACACCAGATCTAGTGCAAGAGATAAGGGTGTTGGGGCCACTTGGCAATAATGATCATAGCATGATCGCCTTTGATTTAATTAGTGGAGGAGGGATAGTAAGGAAATCCACAGTACTACCTTTTAACTTTCGAAAGGGAGACTGATAAAATGAGGAAAACAGTTAAGAAAAAACTAAAAGGAGCAATTGCGAAGGTTAAAGACGTACATCAAGCTTGGGTGTTGTTGAAAAATACTATCTTGGAAGCCCAGACCAGCTGTATTCCACGCTTTAAGAAAAGTGGAAGGAAGTCCAAAAAAACTGCCAGCATGGTTTAAAGGTGAGGTCAGAGAGGCTGTTGTTGCCAAAAAAGCATCTTTCAGGAAATGGAAAAAAGAGCCAAACGACGAAACCTGGAAACAAGCACAAAACACTGGCAAGTCAAATGCAAGGCATTGATAAGGCAGGCAAAGAGAGAATTTGAGAAGAAGCTTGCTGCGGAAGCAAAAACGCGAAAATAAAGATCTTTTCAAGATATTCGTAGCAAAAAACCTGTGAGAGAGGCAGTTGGTCCATTAGATGATAAAGGGGTTAAAGGAGCACTAAGAGGCGACAAGGCGACAGCGGATAGACTGAATGAATTCTTTGCTTCGGTCTTTACTGAGGAAGATGTAGGGATGTTACCCATGACTGAAGTGGTATTTAAAGGTGCGGAAGAATTGAAGGAAATATCGATACATCGGGAAGATGTCTTACAACTATTAGATCAACTGAAGAGTAGCAAATCACCTGGGCCGGCTGGTATAAATCCAAGGGTGTTGAACGAACTGAAATTTGAGATTGCAGAACCTGCTATCAGTAATCTGTGAACTATCATTAAAAATCATCTCTAATACCTGAAGATTGGAGGATTGCCAATGTAACACCAATTTTTAAAAAGGGTTCCAGGGGTGATCCGGGAAACTACAGACCGGTGAGCCTGACGTCAGTACTGGGAAAAATGGTAGAAACCATCATAAAGAATAAAATTACTCAGCATGTAGATAGTCACAACCTAATGAGAGAGAGCCAACATGGCTTTAGACAAGTAAGATCTTGTCTTACTAATCTGTTATGTTTTTTTGAAGGAGTGAATAAACAGGTGGACAAAGGTAAGTCAGTTGATATTGTGTATCTGGAGTTTCAGAAAGCCTTTGACAAGGTCCCTCATGAGAGACTTATGGCAAAACTATATAGTCATGGGATAGGAGGCAGAGTACTATTGTGTATCAGTAACTGTTTAATAGATAGAAAGCAGAGGGTAGGGCTAAATGGCCATTTTCCCAATGGAGAAAGGTGAAGAGTGGTGTACCCAGGGATCTGTGCTGGGTCCGCTGCTTTTGACATATTCATAAATGACCTGGAAAGTGGAATAACGAGTGAGGTTATCAAATTTTCAGATGACACAAAAACTATTTAAAGTTGTTAAAACCCAAGAGGATTGTGAAAAATTGCAAGAGCATCTTAATAAATTGGAAGATGGGCATCAAAATGGCAGATGAAATTAATGTGGACAAGTGCAAGGTTATGCACCTAGGGAAGAACAACCCAAACTATGGTTACACGATGCAAGGTTCCACATTAGGAACCACCACCCAGGAAAAAGATTTTAGGCGTCATTGTGGATACCATGTTAAAACCCTCGGCCCAGTGTGCAGCAGCGACAAGAGAGCAAATAGAATGCTAGGTATGATAAGGAAAGGAATGGAAAATAAAACAGAAGATATTATAATGCTCTATATCGTTCCATGGTGAGACCGCACCTTGAATATTGTGTGCAATTCTGGTCGCCGTATCTTAAAAAGGATATAGCGATTTTAGAAAAGGTACAGAGAAGAGCCACCAAAATGGTAAAGGGGGATGGAAGGATACTCCTATGAAGAAAGGCTCACAGGTTAGGGCTCTTTAACCTGGAAAAGAGACGGCTGAGGGGAGATATGATAGAAGTCTATAAATTAATGAACGGAGTGGAACAGGTAAACGTAGATCGATTGTTTACCTTATCAGAATATAGAAAGACTAGGGGACATGCAATGAAGCTACAGGGTAAACTATTTAAGACTAATAAAAGAAAATATTTTTTCACTCAACATGTAATCAAAACTCTGGAATTTTGTTACCGGAGGATGTAGTGGAGGCTGTTAGTGTACCTGGTTTAAGGAAGGTTTGGACAAGTTCCTGGAGGAAAGGTCCATAAACCATTATTAAGAATGTGACCGAAGATATCAATGCTTGACCAGTACAAGCATTGTGGAACTTGTGTCTCTTGGGGAAACTGCTAGGTACATGTGACCAGATTGGCCACTGTTGGAAAACAGAATACTGGGCTTGATGGACCTTGGTCTGACCCAGTATGGCATATCTTATGTTCTTATGTTCTTATGTTAATGCATGACCCTGCATTTTTTAGCATTAAATCTCAGCTGCTAATTATAGACCATTCTTCAAGCTTAGCTACATCCCTCCTCATGTTATCTACACCTTCCTGGGTTTCTACTCTATTGCAGATTTTGGTAGCATCCACAAACAGGTAAATCTTACCCGACAGCCCTTCCACAATATCATTAACAAAGATGTTAAAAAGAATCAGACCAAGAACAGATTGCTGCGGCACTCCACTGGTAACCTCCTTCTCCTCAGAGTGAACTCCATCTACCTGTATTCTTTGTCACCTCCCACTCAACTAATTTCTAACCCAAGCAGTAAATTTAGAGTCCATCCCTAGGGTGCTCAGTTTGTTTATAACTATAACTTATACGTGTTCCTTAAGTATATAGGTGCGAGCATTTACACCAGCCATAGTATTGGTATAACTGATCCATTGTGGTGTGTATCCCACCACTTATGCCCCTATTTCATAAAGTGAAGTACGTGCATACTTGACTTTATAAAACAGCATGATTGATGCACAGCAACCCTCTATATGACTATAATACTGCAAATGGAGGAGTAGCCTAGATGATAGAACAGTGGGGTGGAGGAGTGGCCTAGTGGTTGGGGCAAGGTACTTCAGGCCGGAAGGTCGGGGGTTCAAATCCCACTAGAGGACAGCAACCTTGGCCGGAAGGACTGGGGTTTCTAGTCCCACAGGTGCTCCTTGTGGTCTTGGGCAAGCCACTTAACCCTCCATAGCCATGTTCCCTGGAAAATAGTTATCTCCAAGTTATAATGCCCTGTTCAATGTAATTTCAGTTTGTTCAATGTAAAACCGCACTGATGCAGAATAGCGCGGTATATAAGAGAATGTAAATAAATAAATCAATAAAAGACTCCAGGGAAGCCAGAAATCAAATCCACCAACATGCCTCATAATCTTGGACAAGTCACTGCACTTGCCATTGTCTAGATACAAAACATAGATTTAAGTTTCTTAGGCAGAGAAATACTTACTGTCCTGTACGTAACTCACTCAAATCCAAATGCCAAAATACATATTTAGTACTGTTATTACCATTGACCCTTTTATTAAAGCTTCTTGAAAGAAAACAGTGGATGTGACTTTAAGTTTAAGACAGCAACTACCATCCTACAAAATTCCTTTCTTAATAAACACTTTGCTAGAACCAATCAGAGAATGATCCTTAATTTATTTGTTCTTTTTAGAAAAAAGAAACAACAGTTTATGAGGCAGAAAAAAGGGATATTTCCCGGCATCTCATGAGCAACCTAATCTGGAGCTACAAAACATTTGTGAATTTCAGACAGGAGATATTGGAAACCGAAACTACATTTGTGCTGAGATATGCCTGCAAAAGTGAAATTAAATATAGCAGAGTCATCTGTATTTTATTTGGTCTTTTTTCACACTGACCAGCTTTTTTTCAGCCGGAAAGCAAACAGAATGGAAGCAGATGTGTTTGTTTTCTAGTCAGGGTAGGTAAGTAGCTCCAGACTATGCAAAACTTAACTTATTACACCTAATTGCTAACTTTAGTAATATTTCTATATGCAGTATGTGGTTATTGTTTGGCAGCTTTTAAGATCATGCAAACTAACCCATTAATTGGCTGCCTGAGCTGTTTATTTTTCTTTTGTCTCTTTTAGGAGTTTTTAAAAAAATTCTATTCTACCTCCTACTTTTATAGAGAACATAAAGCTGGAATATGTGAATTTGTTTATGTGATGGCACATTTTAGATACTAAATGGCAATCGTAATTGAGACATCACAATCACAATGTACACAGTTCCAGGGGTGCCTGAATATAGGCTGATAAGTGGAGCTTAAGGGCCCTTTCACAAACCTACAGGTGGGAACATCCAATGGAGGCAAACTCGGCATCTTTCACGTGTAGCATGCCCATTTTGCAAAGCTGTTATCTTTATTTAAGTTAGAGGGGGGGGCAAGGAAACAAGGGGAAATTATAGGCAGAAAAAACCCCCCTTTAATCCCTCCTGCATAGGGCTGCCAGGGAGCAGGTATAAATCCTGATACGACAAATTTGGTCATACACCAGTATTCCTTATATGGAATACATATGTAAATTTTAATCAATAAGCTCATTGTTGAAGGAGAAGAAATTGAAATCATGGACAACTTTAATCTACTTGGATCAACTATCAATAAAGAAGCAGCAAGCAGTCAAGAAATCTGACGACGCATTGCTCTTGGCAGAACGGCTATGAAGGATATAGACAAGATTCTCAAGAGCAGAAATGTCTCTCTCTCCATACAAAGATTCGACTCGTTCAAGCCATGGTATTTCAATATCATATAGATGAGAAAGCTGGACAGTGAAAAAGATAGACAGGCAAAACTGATGCTTTTGAATTATGGTGCTGGCGGCGAATACTGCGTATACCATGGACTGCCCGAAGAACAACTAGTCCGTACTAGAGGAGATCAAACCTAGGCTTTCTTTAGACGCTAAGATGACAAGACTTCGACTTTCATACTTTGGACACATCATGTGAAGAGAGAGATCATTAGAGAAAAACATCATGCTTGGCAAGGTAGAATGTCAAAGCAAAAAAGGCTAGCAATGAAATGGATCGATACAATAACAGCAGCTATGGTACAGTATGTCAACAATGAGCCACCTGACTGAAGACTGAAACACAATTTAGGATAGCTATCCAGAGGGTCATAATGAGTCGACACTGACTCGACAGCACTTAACAACAACAGCAACATGTTGACCCACCCGGCCACTTTATAGCTACAGCCCCGACAAGCCACCTTGCAATCTCTATGAAGTAAGGACATTTATGTGTACAGGGCCGGCCAAGGGTTTTTGCCGCCCTAGGCAGACCCTCCATGCCACCCTCCAAAGATGCGGGATGCCAGCCTGCCAAGCTGGTCCCCCCTCCCAGTATCCATTTCTCATCTGGGGAGGAGGGGAGACAGCACAGCAAAGCCTCCGTTGCATCAGGCTTTAAAGTGCCTATGCTAGCATGCTCATGGCCTGCCACTTCCATGCCCCTCAATGCAACTTCCGGCCATTCCTGCGGCCCTCCAACAGGAAGTTGTGTCAGAGAGTGAACAGGAGTGGCAGACCGATTGAGCACGTTAGCGTAGGCACTTTAAAGTCCTATGCAGTGGAGTCCTCGCCATGCAAGGAACTGCCTGTGGGGCTTCGTGGGCGGAGAGGGCCCGATACTGCCTACCAGTGCTGACACTCTAGGCAAACGTCTAGTGGAAGGACCGGGCCCTGCATGTGTAATTTGCGATCCCTTTCTATAATCATCATTTCCATGTGTAAATGCTGTGGATTTTACCGGTGGAAATTATGAATAAGTGCTCTAAAATAAGGACACTAGAGTGGAATGTAGAAATCATGTAAATTGAAATTATGGCATTGCTTGTGTCTACGACCAAGAATAATTTCTACGGGAATAACAAAGTCATCGTGAGCCTGTGCTGGTTCCTGGTCTTTCGCTTTTCAATCTGACCTCTTCAGAACAGTTTGGATCATTATGACCTGGAGTTTATGGCTGGTATTCTACCAGCCAAAATGTTGCCTCTTGCACGGACCTTCTCTTTTCTAATGCAGCCGAGCAATAAAGGCATGAATTATTTTGAATAGTCTGTCACTCCTCCCGTCCTTTTTTTTCCCATTTAAGATCAAACCAAACTAGTGGTAATATAGGATATCCCTAAAAAATGTCATACCATGATAGCCCTTGATTTTTGTTAGAGACCCTCTCTATTATGGGAGTCATTTTATAAAAGTCTTTTTGTGCGTAAAGTCTATTATAGGCACGCACATAAAAGACCTCATGTACAAGTATGCACAGTGACAATAAGGAATGTAATATAAGCAACATGAGGATAGATATGCTCAGGGAGTTTAGATGAAGTGTGGGCGGAGTCACAATGTATGCCCATAACACAGTAACATAGTAAATGACAGCAGATAAAGACCTGCAGGGTCCATCTAGTAGGCCCAGTGAGTTATAAAGAACTCCGCTATGTGCATACATAGAAACATAGAAAACAATGGCAGCTAAAGACCATACGGCCGAGCCAGTATGCCCATCCATAAAAACTGTTAAGTTCTACAACCCTTTCCTCTTCCTCAGATATCCTCTGTATTTATACCAAGATTTTTTAAATTCAGATAGAGTTCTTGTCTCTACCACCCCCATTGGAAGGGCTGTTCCCCACATCCACCACCCTTTCCGTAAATAATATTTCTTCTGATTACTCCTGAATCTGTCCCCCTTCACCGTCATTCTTATGACCCTTCGTTCTATAGCTTCCTTTCAACTAGAAGGGAGCCACCCAGGGCAGGCCCAACCATTAGGTGGCAGTTTCTGGGTGGCATAAAGAGCAGGGAATTCAAAGCTAAACACGAGATTATGATAACCAAGGAGGTGTAAGGCTTAAGGTCTGCCTAGGGGTGTCAAACACTTCGAACCAAATATGGGGCCAGCCTGGGGCCACCTCCTGTGAACATTTAAACCAGCTGCTCAGACACCACTGTAAAGGACATGGTCGCACTGTAGATGCAATTTCTAATTTCTACTGCCTTGTGTGGATGCTATGTTATAATGGTGCTTCTGTATTTTTCTAAAATATCCTCAAACTAGGTACTACTTTGCCTTCCAACCTAGGCGACCTGTTCTATACGTACTCTCTATATGCAGAATGCTATAGGGCTGTCAGGAAATTAAAACTCATAACTTTTCAGCTGATTTTAGATCCATAAATTGATGGTGTGTTTTACTTTATGCATTGAGTCTCGTATATATCTGTAAAGTAGGTGCCGTTATTTCTCTTACCTAGGGTCCCGATGTCTGTTGGAAGTTTCTCAGCAGAGAAGAAAACGCATTAGGATTTTATTTACAAAAGATGATTGCACTGTAAAATGAAGTGCAATTAGTACAAATGCTTTGATTTCTAAAAAGTAGATCTGTAATTGAATAGGAAAAGTGGATTTTTTTCACTTTGGACTAGAACCAAAGTTTCTGCAAAGCTGTGTGGGAGTCCTCACCTGCGTTGCCACCAGTAGGGGGAGGTGCTGCGCGAGATCGCGACTAAAAGCACAATATCGCAGTACCTTCGGCTACTAGCAGCTGTACTAGCGGAGGACTCCCATGCAGCTTCGCAGGAGTGTATTCGTTTTCTTCAGAAAACATTATTTCCATTTCTAGCTTGTATATAGCTTTACTATTCAGGAAAATTTGGTTGCTGTAGGTTGGATAATTTGGGAGATCATGAGTACACAGGACAGACAGAGCAGATACATAAGCGATGCTTTGTTTTAGAAAAGTTCTAAAAAAGGTGTGGGGGGGGGAGGGCTCACATAGGACTTTTTAAAGCCTTGGATAACTGACCCCCTCTCCCCAACACATACACACTTAACGTGTGTTCAGCACTCTCATATTTTAAAACTGAAAATGTAACATTCACCATTGTAAGGCCTTAAAACACAAAAACTGCAACAAGAGTTTTGTTACTAACAAATAAACAACCACCAATCCCCGAAGCAATAGAACATGGCATTGCCCTTAACTCTAAGGTCACTATAATTCCTGTGGTCCCTGTGCACTTAAAAAGGCATTGTTGACACTTGGATGCTATGAATAACAGTGTTGTTAAAACGTAATATTTTACAGAATAATGTCACACAGTCATGTGGTCCCTAGCCCAGCTATAATCTCAGCCACCAAGTTGGAAGGCGATTGTCCATGGTGACACCATGAATGATTAGTTCATACCTCGCCTCAATGAGAAGATTTCCGATCAACCCCGACAGCAAATAGCCTTATAGAATGCTAAATTAGCCAAGCGCAATCCGAATAGACTAAACAGCTAAGCTACAGAAACACACATGCAGACACCTCGGAGGTAGAAAGCCTGTCTGTCTGAGGCTTGATTCTGAGTCACTTCTTCGACATGAGGGGAAAAGGAGCAATGATAAATATTAATAATATGATTATTATCCTAAGTTATAGAAAGCCAGATCGTTATTAAAAATAAAAGTAAAACACTTAAGCGGTTTCAATACACATACCCACCTCCTCATCAAATGTAATTAAGACCCAATGAAATGTCACTAAACAACAATATGAAAACGTGAGTGACACAGGCCACTTTAGCTCATGTAGGCGCCCTCTCTCCTGTTTTCAGTGCTGCCACAGAGTTCATAAGTTTTAAACGCATACAGTGTCGTAAATGATTGTTCCCATGCTCCGTTTACAGATGGAACAGCATCAGTGGCTGGACCTGTCAACGCTACCGATCAAAAGGAAACCAGTTACTAATTAGCCATGATGGGAGGTAGATGCCGAAGCCCATACTACAACCCGTCTGCACCCACACCATTCTCT
Source organism: Ichthyophis bannanicus (assembly GCA_033557465.1). Lineage (NCBI taxonomy): Eukaryota > Metazoa > Chordata > Amphibia > Gymnophiona > Ichthyophiidae > Ichthyophis > Ichthyophis bannanicus. The sequence goes on from CM066045.1 coordinate 140,386,391, forward strand.
CCCAGCCCCCCTCCGGTCTCTAGGAACCGCAGTGGGTGACCGTGTCCTTCCACCACTGCAGCATCCACCCTTCCACTTAGAGAAGACAGTGCCTGCTGCAACACTCAGCACATCAAGCTGTTGCATGATCGCGGGCGTCTGTCAGTAAAATCTACAAATAAAAAAAAAAAGGCAAAGCAAATTCAAGTTACCTGCTTACTGTACCGTCCAGGGTCATAGGGCACCTCAGCAATGCTGCATCCCACCCTCCTACCCCTGCCATTCCCTGGCTACAAGTACCACCCGAGACAACAGGAATCAAGATGTGCTTTCAGGCAGACTCTGCTGCTCCCTGAAAAACAACAAGCCATGCCAAGCAGCCCTGCTAGAAAAGAAGAACGGGAGGTCCGCACTTACGCCCGAGCTTTTGGGAACCCCATAGACAAGAGAATATCCAGTGACGACCCATGTTTGATTGTCCCGGTCTTGTGCTGTCTGTGCCTTCTTGGGGCGACTTTGCTGTACAGGTCCTCTTTGGCAGCCATGGTCGGGTGCAAGTCACTGTGACCATCAGAATAGTGTTCTCAGCCATCGCACATAGACAGAGAAACACACACACGTGCAAAACCTCCCAAGGCTGCTACGAGGAAAGAGGCTGGAGGGTGTGATTTCACGGCAGCTCAGCATGTGTACGAGGCAGCTTCCTGTGCAACACCAGCAGCCACTTAGCAAGTCATCCTCGGGCTAGGAAAGTGACTTTTCAGATCTGCAGCATTGCAAATGAACGATCCGGAGATTAAACCTTGCTCCCCTTTTCTTGTACCCCTGCCGGGCAGGGGTGCCACCTAAGTCAGGCCATCGCAGCTTCCTCTGGTTTAAGCTTTAACCGTCAGGAATTCGCTGGGAATAATTTTTGAATGGATCAAAAGGCCGATGTCTGGGGTGGCCAGAGGCTCGCCTTCCTGTACAAGAGCCCTCCCCTCTCTTAAAGGGACAGCTCAGAATACATCCAACCAGGGCATACTGAAATACCATTTTTCTGTCCCTCAGACAAGGTTTTTGGTGGTGCCAGATATAAATAATATGTTTTGTGATGCTGGAGTGGGAGCTACGTCAGAAAGAAAATCCCCGCCAGCTTTAAAAGGACCATCGGTGCTAAAACATTTATTAGAATTTTCCAAAAAAAAACCCCCAAAACACCACCTATCTACAGCCAGCATTTCTAACCATTATGCAGTGTTTTCCGTGCCTTGCTTTGTGTACGGTGGACACTCATATCACAGGAACTAGTGCTTGGTTTACCGCTACTGCACCAGTAATTCTTTTGTCTGAGAAAACCTGGATCAGGCTGGTGGTTAATTCCAGGAGCTTACTTGGTGGACACTTATTTGTCGATATACATTATAGGTTAAATAGTAGTGATTTCTCATAGAGCAAGGTGTGTGTTAATTATGTGGCAGTAGGTGTATTCAGGTAACACGAAACAGGCGGAACGCCCGGAAGGCTGCAAGCGTCTATTGTCAGATGTAGCACATATTAAAATAGTAAAATGACGGCAGATTTAAAGACCCGTATGGTACATATAGTATGGCCAGCAATATGACCGGAGGAGGTGAACCACTTCCCATCGTCTTTAGGGAGTAGGTGCACCCCTCTATACATGTCTATGGTTAGTGGTGCACCCCCCAGGAACAGGTGACCCCCTCCCCATATCTTTGTTTCTTTGTTTGTTTAGGGGTTAACCCACCGCTCCTCCCCCCATCGCTCCATGTAGGACATCCCTAGTTGTTGAGAAAATTACTGTAGATGGTTCAGTTTATTTTGATTTAATCTTGTTGCGGTAAAGTGATCCACGGTGTCTTGTCCCAGGGCCATTTGAAATTCCGTCACTGTGTTTGTCTACTACCCCCTCCATCGGGAGGGCATTCCAAGCATTCACCAACCGTTCAGTAAAAAAGTATTGTCCTGACATTGCCTTTCAATTTACAACATTTGCAGCTTCATCTCATGACCTCTAGTTTTACAGCGTCCACATATTTTGGAGAGGTTAATTTGTGCCTTATTTCTCTTTAAGTATTTAAAGGTCTGAATAATATCTCACCTATCCCTCCTTCTTCTCCACCAGTGCTACATATTTAGGTCTTCAAGTCTCTCCTCCTAAGGCTTATGACGCAGGCTCCAAATCATTTTGGTTCACCTTTCCTCTGAACAGATTTCATTCGTGTTTTTTTTTTTGGACTTAATCTTTATTGATTTTTCCATATATAGTATTCCAAAACATTGTCAGAAACTAATATACATTCCAAACCAGATGCAGAGGCAAAAAATTGCATTTCAAACAATTTCCTTGTGCAATGTATATTCAATATAAGCTTACATCCTGCCCAATAAAGTCCCATGGTAAATCCTCCCCCCCACACAGAACTAACACCCTATACCTCCACCATTCCCCCCTAATTTGAACCCCAGGAAGCCAAGTATTCCATTCTTTTTACATCATTTGCAAGATACGGTCTCCAAAACTGAACACAGTATTCCAAGTGAGGCATCACCAGAGAATTATAACAGTGGTAATAGTACCCCTTCCGTTTAGCTGGTAATTCCTCTTCGAATGCAAGGCCCAACAAACTCCGGGCTTTTGCCCACTGCCTGGTCGCACTGTTTTGCCACCTTGAGATATACAGAAATAATCACACCGACGGTCTTTCTCCTGCTCCGTGCACACCAAAACTCTCAAACCCTATCGCGTACCTTTCACCTGGAGTTATGGCTACCCAAGTGCCATGACACTGCAATGATTCGAATTAAATCGTAATTGCCTAGAATCCAGACCATTCCTCCAGCTTTGGCAGATCCCTCCTAATGTTAAGCACTCCCTCGGGGGAGTCCACTTTGTTGCAAATTTTCACTGTTCATCTGCAAAAAGACAGACTTTTCCATTAAGTCCTTCAGCAATATCACTCACAAATAAATTGAACAGTGAAGGGGCTAGGACCGAACCATGAGGCACCCCGATAATCAACTTCCTTTCATCCGAGTGAGCTCCATTTATCATCACCTTCTGTCGTCTGTCAGTCAACCAATTTCTGATCCAGTTTACCACCGTGGGACCCATCCCCAAAAATACTGAGGTTTATTGATAAGCCGCCTATGAGGGACAGTATCAAAGGCTTTGCTGAAATCAAGGTAGATGACATCCAACGAGTGTCATTGAGCCAGTTCTATGGTCACCCAGTCAAAGTAATTAATAAGATTGGTATGGCAAGATCGCACCTCGTAAAAACCATGTTGCCTCGGATCCTGTAAAACGCTGGTTTTGAGAAAGGGACACATATTCACTATTTCAGGAGAGTCTCCATTATTTTTCCCGCCACAGAGAGTAAGGCTCACGGCCTTGTAGTTTGACACATATTCCTTGTCACCACTTTTGTGTAGCGTACGACGTCAGCCATTATTCAGTCCCGAGGAACCTCTCCTGTTTCCAAGGATCTGTTGAAAACATCCTTTAACGGACTGCCGAGAACCTCTTCTGAGCTCTTTCAGTATCCTGGCGATGTATCCCATCACGGTCCCATGGCCTTGTCCAGTTTCAGTTTTGCAAGTTGTTCTAAAACCTAATCATCTATGATGTGGTATATAAATCAATTCCCCTTTTTTATATTTGGGAGTCACAGGTGGTCCATCTCCAGGATTTTCTTTAGTAAAAACAGAGCAGAAGTATGTGTTTAGTAATTTTGCTTTATCAATGTCATTTTCCACGAGTCCGTTTCCAGCACTTCTGAGTCCTGCAATTCCACATTATATCTTCTTCCTTTTCCGAATATACCTGAAGAAAGTTTTGTTGCGGAATTTAACCATCTTAAGCCATCTTTTCCTCTGCCTTTTATTTTGCTATCCTTATTTCTCTTTTTGTCTCCTTGAGTTTGAACCTGTTATTCATTTCTGTGTTCTTCTGTTTGCAAGCTTTCGAAATTTTGCGAAAGGGTGTTTTTTGCCCTTATTTGAGCAGCCACTTCGTTGGAAAAACCAAATAGAGGTTCCTTCTCCTCTTGTTTTCTATTTAATTAGCGTACGTATTTATGGTTGCCTCCTCCCCACCCCTCTTTATTGCCCCTTTTAGTTTAGGCCCATTGCAATTCCACTTCCCTTATCCCCTTCCACCCTGTCAGCTCCTCCTTTCAGGTACTCTGACATTTTATTGAAGGTAGTGTTTTTGAAGTTTAGGACTTTGCGCTTGCTATGATTGGATTGCACCTTGGCTTTTATAGCAAACCACACCGTGTGATGATCACTGTTTGCTCATAAGGGGCACTAACCAGGACATTAGACACGCTATCACTGTTGGTGAGCACCAAAGCCAGCGTTGAGCTTTCCCTGGTTGGTTTAAGTAACGCCATTTGTCTAAGGAAAGCATCTTGGATAGCGTCCACAATTTTTTTGTATTCTTTCCAGATTTGCAGAACTAATCAAATCCACATCGGGTAGATTACAAAGTAACCCAATATGATAGTTTCCCCCTTTGTGGCTATCTTGGCAATGATATATAATCAATTTGTTATCTATCTATTCAACTTGAGTCGGAGGTCTGTAGATTACAGCAGTATGGATGACAGTGACATATCCTCTTTCCAACATGATCAGAGCGCGTCTTCTGTTACCCATGCACCCGCCATTTCAGTAGATTTGATATTGCTTTTGACCATACAAGGGCTACTACTCCTCCTTTTCCATTTTCCTCAGTCTCTTCTGAATAGATTATAGCCAGGTATGGCTATAGACCAATCATGGGATTCATTAAACCATGTTTCTGTAATGGCAACAAATGTCAAAGTGCTTGTTCCACAATTAGGGCTTCCAGGTCCGGAAGTTTGTTGGTCTAAGCTTAAAGCATTTGTGCTCATTGCTTTCCAGCATTTAACTGGCTTGTGTGTATTTTGACATTGATTTTATTCTACACACTTCTTCCAGCAGTTGCTTTTGATGTGTTGTTTAAACGTGTGGCTGTTTCTGTTATTCTGCTTTTGCAGGGGGTGACATCCGGAACTTGACCTTTCCTGTCCGTCACCCCATTCTTCTAGTTTAAATGTAAATCGAAATACTGCCTTGAATTTTCCATGTAGGATTCTTTTCCCTGCGACAAGAGAGGTGTAGTCCAATCAGCACAGTATAGTTTCGTGTTGGTCCATGTGTTTTCCCAGTCGCCAATAAATCTGAAGCACTCATTGGCACCAGGTCTGGAGCCATGTATTAAAGCTGTTAATGTGATTTAGCCTTTTTGCCCCCTTACCTAGAAACAGGTTAGAACTTCTGAGAATGCTACAGTGTTAACAAAGGGCGTGAGGTTTTCTACCAGAGATTGGAAGTACTTTTGGACGGTAGAGGCAATATTTCCTAGCCAGGTCCTTTGTACCCAAGTGGATGACAAACATCAGGTATGGAGTGTTTGCTTTTCCGCGCTAAGTACATCAATAATTTCGTTTGTCTTCCTGCCGGCTAAGGAGCCGCGGGGGCATTTGACTTTCTTCGCTCCTTTGAACTGTGTTCACAAGTTGGTGTCTCGGAGAATGGAATCTCCAAGTGAGTCGTAGTAGTTTTCTGTTTGGTGAGTTTTTTCTTCATATTTGGTGCTTTAGCAGGAGCTTGGGCATTGACTGACTCCTCTAAGGGCCGTTCAGTTTCTTTGGATAGGGCATCCTCATTAACAAAGGCAGAGACATTGATTATGCAGGGATATCTCTTGGTGTGTAGGATGTCTCTGTGTCACAGATCGCAATCTACCAGAACCCACTGTGATCCATTTGTGCCAGGTATGTCTGACTCTTTGTGGGAGCGGTGGTGGAACTTGTTCAGTCTGTATCCTAGAAGAGGTGGGCTTCATTTGCAGTCAGTTCTTCCATCATTAGAGACAATTCCTTTATGCCTGGCAGCCAGGTTCTTCTCTTAGTAGAGTCAATTCATTATACATGGCAGATGACCTTCGGCACATAGGACATGCTCTTAGGCTCCAAATGATTATTCCTGGAAGGAAAAGGACCGCAGGTATTGAAACTGAATACAAGACATGCTGGTTTAAGAGAATATGGGCGTATCCCAAGCTATTGGACACTATATAGGGCCAATGCAGCCCCAGGGGTGGGTGGGGTGAGGGGTAGGGTGGGCAGGGAAAACCAAGTGTTCCCGCCCCAGTAGGATTATACCTGAACTGTGGGCACACTCCGAAAACTGTCTCAAGGCTACACAAGGAAATCACGCCGCTTTGACTATCCCAAACATAATGTAGGGTCCAGCAATTAGCAATTTTCCCAATACCTTAAGTTTAACAGAGAAGCCCCAAAAGGAATTTTCCCGGAGAAACCCCAAAGTGCGTCATTTGATGCATTATCACGATGACTGCATTTAGCATGAAATGGCAGATGTGCATTAAGAAAATTGGGTGCGTCAATTGACGACCTTTGGGGATCTAGGTATAAATTCATTTTCCCGCTAGGTGGTGCATCTGTCATTACTTTTCAATGCAAATATGTGAACATCTTGACCCTTGCTAACAAAGTCATGGAACCATGACTTGGACATGGTTCTAGCCGGTGGCGCTGGTAGACAACTTCGAAGATGCATCTGCGTCAAGTGATGCACTTTGCGGCTTCTAGTGTTAACCAAACCTTTTAGTCTTCTATATTTGCAATAAAAAACCAGGAGAGATAGAAAGGATTAAGCTTATCTGTGTCTTGTGGAGCTCTAACCTTTCAGACTGGCTGTGACCAGTGATGTGAAGCCAGGTGTCTGATGATCTAAAGTAGCACCTCCCTGGGAGATGCCTTTCAAGCAGACAAAGAACCCAGAATTACAAAACATATACCTTGGTTTGTAGTTCTATCAGCCCCCTGTGCAAAGGCCTCTGTTGGTCCCTTGCAAAAAGTAAAGAGTAATTACTAACCTGTAACAGGTGTTCTCCAGGAGCCGCCGGAACCAGTCCTCACATATGGGTGTCATCGGCGCCGCTGAAGCCCCAGCGGAGCATGTCCCCAGCTTTCGGGAAAGCCTTGCGGGATGCAGGAACGCATGAGCGGTTGCCTTAACGCCGAAAGGTGCCATCTTACCATCAGTCAAATGACATAGCTCAGACACAGCACACAAAAATGAAAAAATAAACTATGTACAACTGCAACTCCAAGGGGAGGAGGGAGGGTTTTGGGAGGACTGATTCCTACTGCTCCTGGAGAAAACCTGTTACAGGTGAGTAACTACTCTTTCTCCAGGACCAAGCAGGAAGTCAGTCCTCTCATATGGGTGACTCCCGAGCTCTGGGCTACCGTGGAACCCAGGCTCAACAAGAGTTCTCCCTCTAGTCTCAGCAGCATAGAAAGGCTTTTCTAGGACACAACCTCCACCGGTATCCCAACAGAGGGCAGGAGTTGCCTAAACCTCAAAGAGATTCCGGAGTACTGCTGGCCAAAAGCACTGTCCCTACGGGACTCCCTCTCCAGGCAGTAATGGGCCGCAAAAGTCTGGCTTGAAGACCAAGTTGCAGCCCTGCAGATGTCTACCAAGGGCACAGAGCGGAGATGAGCCACTGAGGCAGCCATTGCCCTGACACGATGGGCCGTGACCCTACCCTGCAAAGGAAGGTCAGCCGCCTTGTAAGTCCAGGTGATACAGTCAGCCACCCAGATGGACAAGGTACGCTTGGACACAGCAACCCCAACTTATTGGGGTCAAAGGATACGAAGAGCTGAGTAGCCCTTCTATGCCCCTGCGTACGGTCAAGGTAGAAGGATAAGGCCCTCCTACAGTCCAGGGTATGCAGGACTGCTTCAGCCTGGCTTGCATGAGGCCTAGGGAAGAATGTTGGAAGAACCACCTCCTGGTTGAGGTGGAAAAGAGGAGACAACCTTAGGGAGGAACTTTGGATGAGTCCGAAGGGACTACCCTGTTCCCATAAATCCTGGTGTACGGACTATCACAGACCAGGGCATGAAGCTCACTTACTAGCCTAGGCGAAGGGGGAGGGCTATCAGGAAGAGTGTATTCCAGGAGAGGAAGCGTAGTGGCCAAAGTAGCCATCGGCTCAAAAGGTGGGCGAGTCAGTTGCTGCACAAGACCAACATCTCAGATACCACTCAGGGGCAGGGACGAGCGGATGGGAGGCTTGAGCAAAAGCAAGCCCCTAAGAAAAGCGGGACACCAAGGGGGTGACCAGACAGGAGAATGGCCCTCCACCAAAGAGGGTGAGCTGCTCGAGCTGAGAGGTGGACCCGACAACAGAATTGGATTTAACGGTCTTGGATGTGACAAGTGTAGTAAGTACTGAAAGGACTACTGGCACCAGTACAGGAGATAAGGATCAACTGTACGTAGCTGAACACCATACAGAAAACCTTTTCCATTTGACGGAGAAGAAGTTTTCCTAGTGGGACTGTTTCCTAGAGGACTAGGACAAACCTCCTCAACATCCTGAGGCAGGCCCCAGGGAAGCCAAGAACTACCCTTGCAGCCTCCAGGCCATCAAATTTGAGAGGAAGACTAGCTTTGAGATTGGGGGTGCAAGAATGGGAACCCTGCGCCTGTGAGAGAAGGTCCGGGTTGCAACCCCAGAGGTAGTGGAGGATCCACCGCCAGTGAAGCAGAGCAGAAGAGGAAACTCAAGCGCTGTCTCGGGCCACCTGAGGAGCCACCAGCAGGGGGGGGGGGGGGGGGGGGGGGGGGAAAACCGAGGGCCTTGTCCTGAAGCATCTTGAAGAGTGTTCGGGCCGCCACCAAGGGCGTGGGAGGAAAACGCCATACAGGAGGACCTGAGACCAGGATATCAGAAAAGCAGACAAGCCAGTACGCTGCTATCCACAGAGGATGTGGTACCCCCCTGCGAGCAGAACTTTGGCAGCTACTTGTTCATGGGACTTGCAAAGAGATCCATCCAAAGGGAGAGATCACATTTCAGGAAGATCTTCTGAGATTTACTGAAGGATGTAGCTACCTACTCGTGGGGCTCGCAGTATTCTTGCTTAATCTGGTCTGCCAGGTAGTTGTCCTGGCCTGGAAGGTACACAGCCCTGAGGAGCCTGGTTGTTGCTTGAGGGCAAAAAGAACAAAGGTCCTGAGCTTCCCGACAAAGGATCCTGGACCCCCAGTACTGCACTGTTTGTTCACATAAAAACATGGCAGCTTGGTTGTCTGTCTGAATCAGGACAACACTGGTGTGACAGGGTAGGACTGAAAGCTTTGAGTGCTAATCGAATAGCTCGGAGTTCGAGAAGAAGATTGATCTCCTGTGCCAGCTTCCAGGGGGACCAACAGGCCCTGGGTGCCACTTGTCCAGACAATGAGCACCCAGCCTTGCAGGGAGGCGTCCGTGGGTCACCACTAACTGTGTACCCAGGAATCTGAAAAGGCACCCCCTTCAGTAGGATTGGGTGGGTGTTAGCCACCAGGTTTGAGGCGTGGTTCAGAAATGGTGCTGGACACCCTTATACAGTCTTTGAGGCTCCCTGTGGCCTGTGACCACTGAGGACCGAAGGCACCACTGTTGGCAAGGCCTTCATATGTGGAGCCGGGCAATTGGGCGCGTCACATGTACTGTCGAAGCCATGTGGCCTAGAAGCCTCAGGCAGAGGTCTGGCGGAGACCAGGGACCTGCTGAGAAAAATGTAGTTTGCCAAGGCCATCAGATTAACTTTGGGCCCTGTCTACTGGACAAGAAATTTGCCTTTGCCAGCTTTTATTGCATGAGAGTTTCCAGTGATCTTTTTTGCCCCTATGAACTATAAGTTCTGGGAGGGGGAAGGCAAAGTGGACTTTGCGGAAAGGGTTTATGGACAAACCCCAGGCTTTGTATGCAAGAGCAATAGTCCTGAGGAGTGGGCTTGCTCTGGCATCCCACGGACACATCTGACCCCTGATAAGCCAGTCGTCCAGATAGAGGGAAGACAAAGATTCCATGATTTCTCAGGTAGGGCCGCCACCACTGCTAGGCAACTTTGTGAAGACTCTGGGAGGGCGGAGGTGTGAGGCCGAAAGACACGCCACTCTGGTACTGATAATGGTTTCCTCCCACAATGAACCTGAGGTACTTTCTGTGGTCGGGATGAATGAGGATGTGAGTGGTACGCAGTCCTTTAGATTCTAAGGAGCATAGCCAATCTCCCTGCTGGAGGTAGGGCAGAAGTGTCCCAAGA
>CM066045.1:140397038-140546234 GCA_033557465.1 Ichthyophis bannanicus
CCCCATCCTTTTCAATATTTTCCTGGCCCCCGCCCCTTGCATTATTACAATTCCAACAATTTGTCATTTCAGCTTAACTTTTTAGGCCGACTACTATCTGTCTCCCTTTCCACACGGACCTCACATTCCTCCCAATCTGACTCCTTTGAATACCTGTCTGTCCACTGTCTCGTTTTGCTAGAGAGCCAACCCCAGCCTCAAAATACAGCAGCTTCAGATCCTTACATTTCCTACCAACCTCCCTGTGTGCAGAGCCCTCGCTGCCACAGTCCAAATCCCTCCTCAAGACGCACCTCTTTTCAGCTTGCCTATGACCTGCCCTCCTCTCCCTCCGGATCCCTTTTCTCTTTCTTTCTGCTCATCCTCTGTATGTTATCTTTCCTGTCCATTAATGGTGCCTCCTTTTCTTTTCCTACACTTTGCTGTTCTTTTGCTATTTTTTATTATTGAGAAACACCACTCTGAAGCCTTGACTGCCTAGGGGCCGGTATATCAAGAAGCACGTAAAGATTAAAGAAGCGCCTTCCCACCCCCTTCTTTTCCTTCTTCACCTTTTCAGCTACTTCTTTCTTTCGAAAACCAAAGTTGGCGGATTTTCCTTTGTGACCTTTATTTACCATTTTATAAATATCCCCCTTAAAATGTCCCCTTTCAGTTTTGCCCACTGTTTTTCTACATCCCCCAGCTTTTCCCATTCCGCTAAGGACTCCCTGATGTATTGGCCCATCTTGGTTAAAGTTAGTTTTCCTAAAGTCTCTCACTTGTGGAGTGGATTCTAACCGCCCTAGGTCCTAATACTGAATCACCGACCATCTGGTGATTACTGGATGCAAAAATGATCTCCCACTGGAACATCAGAAACACTTTCAACCATTGGTAAGCACCAAGTCCAGTATGGCCCCTTCACGTGTGGGGGTCTGTTACCAATTGCCTGAATATTGTCTCCCTGTAGATGAATCCAGGATTCTCCTTACTTCTAGATGATACTGCAGCAGGAATGTGCCAGTCAACATCTGGCAGTATGGAAATGCCCCTATGCAGTAGCACTTCCCCTTTTCTAGCAATGCTGCGTATGTCTTCAATTAACTCTCCGTCTACCCCTTCCTCATGTGTGGGAGATCTGTATAATCACCCGCCAAATGCAAATAGAGTTCTCTTTCCCTCTTCCTTGGTTTCACCCATAGTGCCTCCTCTCTCCCTTTTAAAACTTGTAGTTCCAAAGCTTTAAATATTTATTTTTTATATAAAGTGCCACCTCCTCCTCCCGCTTCTTTCCTCCCCTAATCCTTTCTGAATAAAGTATAGCCCGGTATAGTTACATCCAGTCATGGTTTCTGTGAACCAGGTTTCTGTAACTGCCATTAAATCCAAGTCAGCCTCTCCCATTAAAAGCTTCAACATCTGGGATCTTATTTCCCATGCTGTGACAGGCATTTATACACACCACTTTCCATATGTTGTCCCTTTTACCCATTTCCATAAAAGGTATTTAATGTTTGCACTTACCTGGGGGCTTTCTGTCTTCAACCCATCCCCAACGAATCTAGTTTAAAGCCTCTTCAGTAGATTAGCCAGTCTGCTACTGGAGACATACTGACCTTTCTTGGACAGATGGACGCTATTTCTGCTCTTCAACCCTTGGAACAGCATCCTATGGTCCAGGAAACCAAAACGCTCTTGATGACACCATCCACGCAACCATGCATTCATCTCCAGGATGCGAGCTTCCCTGCCTTGGCCTTTACCCTCAACAGGGAGATGAAGAGACCACCTGCACCCTATCTGCTTCAACCTCTGTCCCAGAGCTGGAAGTCACGTTTGATATGCTCAGAGGGATACCTGGCAGTATCATTTGTGCCAACATGGATTAGAAATATTGGGTAATAGTCAGTGAGCTTGATGAGTCTCAGCAAACTCTCCATAACATCTCCAGATTTTTTGACACCTGGCAGACAGCATATCTCTCTGGAAATCAAGTCTGGTCGGTAGACGGATGCCTCAGTAACCCCTCAGAAGAGAGTCACCAACCACCACTACCCTTCGCTTCCTTGTGGTCACCGATTCTACAAATTTGGGGCACTCCAGCTCTGGTTCTTCCCTTTCCAGGGATGCTTTCACCTCCTCCACTTCCAGGGCTGCTTAATGGTTCTTCAATTCAAAGGCTGGAGAAGTTGGATTGGTGATACTGCAGGTCCTAGTGACTCATGTTTCAACATTCATCATTCTGTAGGCTCCCATCTTCTCCTCTGCTGGAGAGCTTGGATGTTGCAAGAAGCATCTCATCAATGTACTTCTCACTGTCTTGAATGTTCCTCAGCCTTGCAAGCTCCTGAGTTCCTCCACTTGCTTCCTGAGGCTTCAGCATGCATGCATCGCTGCACATGGAACAGGTCCTTCAACAGCATTGCGACCTCTGTCTGGACAGAGGCAGAAGCTGTAACGGATGCAACAGCTTTTAAGTATGAGCATGATTTTAAGTATGAGTGTGTGCATTTCCAAATGTTTACCAAGCCACTTGAGACAAATACAATTTCTTTCTCAGTACCAAGAAGCTGCTGCAATTGGTGCTGACCTAGTGTTTTCAGGTTTTCTTGTAAACACTCAGGTAACATCAAGGGAATGAGTGTGTTTTCTGTGAGGCTGAACACTCTGGTGACCTTTGGAGAGAACAAATGGAATTTGTTCATTGTGCTTGAAAGTCTCTTTGGGATCTTGCCTCCATTCAACATTTGTCTCCATGATAACGTGCTTGCAAAGTGCAGGGTTAGATTTGCACTTCCTTTACTTTGCTGTTATCTCTTTAGTAAGACTTTCCATTTTGCCACCATGGAGGGCTTGATATGCTTGTTTGGCTATGGGGTTCTGGTCTAAAAGGTCTCTCTTATAAAATTGTGGTTATGCCTCAAAGAAGGTGTGCTGCCCTCAGGAGAGCACTTATAGAGTAATAGTGTGCTCCAGAAAAGGAGTGTGGATAGAGCGTGGCATATTTTACAAGATACATATATATATGCATTAAGGTATGTGACAAACATCTACTCCTGAGCACCCACAGTAGAGGTACCATTTCTGCAGGATTTGTTGTGATCCCTTTATAAAGGCACATAGGCTCTTCTCCACCTCCAAACCTTACTCTCATTTTGTCATTTAGCCTATCAGCTTTTCAGGCAAAGATTTAATAATCATATAATGGAGGGGGAGGGCGATATTCAAAGTCATTTAGGTGGTATGCAAACCTGTAAACCACCTAAATGGCACTTAGAGAACATGTGCCCCGATTTCAGCCTCTAAGCACCCTGACACTAGCCAGCTAGCGTTGGGGCATGGAACAGAGGTGGCACCCAGGATAATTGTCTAGTGGCAATATTCAGCCACTAGACAATTATCCTACAGCAGCTAAAGTTAGGAATTTTAACAGCTGGCCTAACATTAGCCGCTTTAGCTAACCGGTCTGTGGCTGAATCTCGCTGCCAACTGGGTATTCAATGCCGTGGCCTGAATATAGGACCCCCCCATCACTGAAAATCTTGCTTCACTGCTCAGCTAGCTGCTTTATCAGCATTAACCCACACTGCTGAATATCCCACTCTCATCCCCGCAACAAATGTATTTTTGAAGTGATAAAATATAAAAAAATATGGGGGTATTTTCAAAGCTATTTAGGTGGTTTTCAGACCTTCAAATTGCCTCAATGATGCACAGTGGGGTATTCAGCGGCTTGCATCGGGTATTCTGGGTCGCATCGGGTATTCTGGGAACGGCAGCAGAGGCATCACTTGGCAATATTCAACTACTAGCTGGTTAGCCCTATGCAGTGAACGTTAAGCACCTGAAAGGATTCCTAACTTTCACCACTGAAGTTAACCAGACAGCGGCTAAATATCATCACTGCCCCAGTTAGCTTTGGCGCTATGCGTCAGCACCTGAATATTCAATGCCAGTGGCTGAAAAGGACCCCGGTACTGAATACCTGGGTGCAAAGTTCAGCTGTTGTGCAAGTGCCAGCCACCACTACTGAATATTCCCCCTACATTTCTAAGCTTTTTCCCTATGGCATGATCCCTAGACCTGTTCAAATTTGCCGAGTACTGATACTGTGGGAAGAGTCCCAGATGTGCTCACTAGACATCTGGAAGATGCTTATTCTACCTCCGGAACACTGTCAGGCTTATTCTGTCCCAGTCCGTAGATCCCCTCTGTACGTCCGGTCTGAGCCAGACATACAGAGGGGATCGCGATTCTGAGCCCACGGGGCACGGCTAGCCCCACGGGATCAGAAATCGCGAACAGTCCTCTACGTGTAGGCTGGGACTGCGATTCAGCCCGGCCTGCACGTACAGGGACTGTCCCCGGCTAACTTAGTCAAGACTCTTCTATGGAGCACGGCGCCATGGCTCCATTGAAGAGCCAAGATGCTGGCCGCTGGACTTCAGGGACTCATTCCCCGCAGCCCAACACCCGATCCGCCCCTCCCCCCCACCCAATACAAACCCCGGGCCACCGATCCTTTATGTACTGGGAAGCTATTCCACCTCGGAGTAGAATAACTTCCCAGTACAAGCTACCGGCCATGGATGTACAGGGTCAACATTAGAATCGGCTCTTTACATCCAAGGCCGGCGACCGCCCACTGTCTGCCTTGCCTCTGATCCTCCCCTTCCTCGCCCCATCTAACTTCCCTGTACAACCAGCGGGAAAGTCAGATGCAGGCAGAGAAGGCACGAATAGCAGGATGTCCATCCCTGCTATTCGTGACATAGAATCGGGCCCTGTGTGTCTGAGGAACCTCCAGTTAAAGTGAACCTGGTAAAGCAGAAGTAAAGGATGTGGTTGAAAACTACAGGCCGGTTAGTTTAACTTTGGAGTAGTGAGTAAATTATTGGAAACGCTGCTGAAAGAGAAAATAGCTAGGTATCTGGAGTCCAGCAGATTACAGGATCCGAGGCAGCATGGATTCACCAGAGGCAGGTCTTGTCAGACAAATCTGATTGATTTCTTTGACTGGATGACCAGGGAGTTATTTATTTATTTTATTTATCAGTTTTTATATACCCGCCTTCTCATTTAATCAAGGCGGTTTAGGTGTTGGACCGAGGGAGAGCCCTAGATGTTGTGTATTTAGATTTCAGTAAAGACTTGGACACTTCCACATAGGTGACTTATAAACAAACTGAGCACCCTAGGGATAGACCATAAAGTTACTGCTTGGGTTAGAAATTGGTTGAGTGGGAGGCGACAAAGAGTTACAGGTCAATGGAGCTCACTCTGAGAAGAAGGAAGTTACCAGTGGTGTGCCCCAGGGATCTGTCCTGTGGTCCGATGCTTTTTAACATCTTTGTTAGTGATATAGTGGAAGGGCTGTCACGGTAAGGTTTGCCTCTTTGTGGATGATATCAAATCTGCAATAGAGTAGACACCCAGGAAGGTGTAGATAACATGAGGAGGGATCTAGCTAAGCTTGAAGAATGGTCTAGAATTTGGCAGTTAGGATTTAATGTTAGAAATGTAAGGTCATGCATTTGGGCTGCAGCAATCCAAGGGAGCAATATAGTATAAAGGGGTGAAGTAGTTTTATCCACTAAAGAAGAGCGGGAACCTAGGCGTGGTGTGTCTGATGATCTAAAGTAGCTAAACAGGTAGAAAAGGTGGACAGCAAAAGCTAGAAGGATGCATGGGTGCATATGGAGAGGAATGGCTAGCAGAAAAAAGGAGGTGATAGTGCCTCTGTACAAGTCTTTGGTGCAACCTCATTTGGAGTATAGTGTGCAATTCTGGAGACCGCACCTTCAAAAGGATATAAACAGGATGGAGTCAGTGCAGAGGGTGGCTACTAAAATGGTTAGTGGTCTTCATTATAAAGCATATGAAGACAGACTTAAGTATCTTAATATGTACACCTTAGAGGAAAGGCGGGATAGAGGTGATATGATCGAGATGCTTAAATACCTCGATGGCATAAATGCACAGGGGGAGAGCTTCTTTGAATTGAAAGCAAGTTCTGCTACGAGGGGACATGGGATGAGTGTGAAAGGGGATAGATTCAGGAGTGATATGAGTAAATATTTCTATACGAAAAGAGTGGTGGATCCGTGGAATAGTCTCCCAGTGGAGGTGGTAGAGATGAGGACAGGATCTGAATTCAAAAAGCATGAGACAAACACAGAGGATCTCTAAAGGAAAAAAGGGGACTGTTGTAGTTGTTGATATGGAAGGACAGACTAGATAGGCCATGTGGTCTTTTTCTGTCGTCATTTTTCTCTGTTTCTATGTTAATCCCCTAACGTTCAGGGGTGCAATAAGAATGGAATAAAAAGAAATGCAAGATTCGGTATGTAGTGGTGAATTTATCTCACACTTTTTCAATAGTAGCTCAAGGTACATTACAGTAGAATCTTCCTGTGCTCAGAAGGCTTTTAATCTAAAGCCTGTACGGTGTACCTCAGTGTCTCAGGGAAGACTTGTCCCTGTGACATGGGAATGTTTCCTTCCAGCCCAAGCCCTTTACCTTTGCAGCAGGACAGGCTGACATTAGGGGATGGCAAACAGGGCAAGTGCCCTGGGCCCCCATACCACCAGGGGCCCCAAGCCTGCTTCAGTTTGAAAGAG
Source organism: Ichthyophis bannanicus (assembly GCA_033557465.1). Lineage (NCBI taxonomy): Eukaryota > Metazoa > Chordata > Amphibia > Gymnophiona > Ichthyophiidae > Ichthyophis > Ichthyophis bannanicus. The sequence goes on from CM066045.1 coordinate 140,403,642, forward strand.
GAATATCTTGAAGGTGGGCTTTGGGTCCCCCTCCACAGTTTTGCCTGGGCCCCAGTATGTCTAACCCCTGCCCTGCAGCAGGACCAGCCCCATTAGGCATGACTAGGGGGTCATTTTAGGGAAGCAGCTTGTGGCAAAAGCCAAAAGCAGTCAAATTGAAACAGATCCTGACAGTCACAAAAAAAGAGCCCTCAGCACATTATTTTACCTGGAAGGAGAGCCGGCACACACAAACATACAAAGCAGAGCTTAATATTTACAAGTAGGATGTCCAATTATGCATTCTTCTGGGATTGTTATGGGAGGACTGGTGTTGTTGGTATGATCATGATGGATGAATTTTAAATGATCAGCATTTTGGAGAGAGCGGCATAAGGCTGAAGATTTTCCCAGAGCGTCCAATATCCTCGCTCACTTCCTGGTGGCCTTGGCAGGTAGGAAAGTACACCTGGCACCCTTCCAACGCGTCTCTCGTCAAATCCGGGAAAGCACATGCTGCCCTCTCCGCCTGCTGCTCAGGCGCTACTGTACTGTTTATAGAAAGCAGCGTTTGCCTCGCTCTGGTGCGCTTTATCAGCAAGTGCAGAATAACGAGCTGCCGGGTTTCCTGCGTGAACTTCAGTTGCTGCAGTCTGCCAGAAGATCTGCTCTCCCTCCGAGCTGTGAATGCCCTAAAATCTCCGAGGTAAGTCCATGATTAGAATTCTTTTAACCGCAAGGAGGAGGGCTATTTTCAAATAGCGCAGTTATCCAGGTAAATGTCACTAGAAGATTGCCTTCAGTGTGCGTATTAGATATATAAATACAAATTTTAAATAAACATGCACACATATACGAAATTAAGTTTAAAAATATATATCTGATGATGGGTTTTTATAGAATGGGGGGGGGGGGGGGGGAGGCAGGTTAGGACCTTGAAAGTTGAGGGGGAGCGTAAAGCTAAAGTTTGCCGAGGGCGCTCAGGACCCTTGCCCTCAGTGGATGGAGCTCCATATTGAGCAGTCACCATCCGGATAACGGAGATTTTCAGCCAGACTTATCCAGATAGAAATTTAGGCTATCCACATAAAGCCTTTGAAAATTGTCTGCTAAGCTTTTCAATGCTGTACGTATTAACGAAGGAGAGACACTATTCCGCCTCTGACAGCTCGACTGCATTTCATATTTGGAACTTAAAGACTCCAAACGCTATTTTCAGTAGACATTTGGGGGGATGGAGGTCCTTTGGCTGTAAAGCCTCCTGCTTTCACCTGTATTCCTTTCTTTCTGAAGTCACTATGGCAAAGTTTGGTACACCACAGCCTGAAACAGGACCAGCCCTTGGCTAACTGGCACCCTGGGCCCTTGGTAGTACCAACTCCAGCAAACACTCTTCCTTTTTTCTACCCACCCTCTGGCACAGTGCTTTTATCCCTGCTCTCTCTACCTCTGCCCACACAATATGGAAACTCTGAAGAGCAGGGCATGTTGACATGGCAGTGCCCTCTTTTGCTCGGTGCCCCTTGCGGCTGCACAGATCATACCCCCCAAAACTGAAGTCATCCCTGACCTGGAACGTGCAAACAATCTGAGGAGTTTTATGACCCTGGAGAAGCCAGTGCAGAGCTGCAGGACTGGAAACATCTGGAGAGCATCGATTAAAGCCTTGTCAGGGAAAGGCGGCCCCCTAATGTCTGAGCAGTAGGCTGATATCTCATTGAAGGGGGGCTGGACATGGAGGGGACTCAGCCGTTTACGCCTTCAAAAAGTACAACGGCTAGACTAGGACATGCAATGAAGCTACAAAGCAGCACATTTAAGATTAATCTGAGAAAGTATTTTTTCACTCGATGCATAGTTTAAGCTCTGGAATTTGTTGACGGAGGATGTAGTAAAAGCCGTTAGTATAGCTGGGTTTAAAAAGTTTGGACAAGTTCCCGGAGGAAAGGTCCATAAACTATTATTAAAGTGGAATGAGGAAACCCATTGCTTGCCCTCGGACAAGCATCATTTAATCCGTTTGCCTTCTGGGAACCTGACAGGTACCTGTGACCTGGGATTGGCCATTGCTGGAAAGAGGATGCCGAGCTTGATGGACCTTTGTTCTGACCCAGTAGGGCATTTCTTATGTGTGCATGAGTGAATGTGGATTAGCAGGAGTGAAACTGACCTGGATATTCAACTTCGTGCCCCTTATATTAATACTTGGCATGTGCTGACAACCACAGAGCCCATAGGGAAAAATAAAGAGCATTCAGCCAGGATCCAAGTAATAAGGGCCCTTAGCTAGTCTCTTTGAAGTCTGACTTTCCTGGTGAAGGAGACTGTAAAAGGCAGGTACTGAGGGGGAGAAGCAAGAGCGAGGGAGGGGAGGGTACGAGGCAGAGAGGGGATAGTGGGCAAAAAAAGTATTTATCTAAACTGATTCTCAGCAATAAATTCAGGGGGGGGGGGGAGGGAGGGTTTGCAAAAGGTGAAAAACATGCCTGCTTTCCTGTGTCACCTTCCCCCCAATGGTGAATTGGGTAGGGACGGAAAAAGGGCCCAGACTGTACATGCAACAAGAGTCTGGGAGAAACATGACCGCATTGTGGAAAGAAGACAGAAGTCACTGATGAAGGAGTGCGACGGGATTAATTGCCAAAGTCAGAGTCACCACTGGAGGGGGTCGCAAAGTAGCTGTGTCCTGCAAGGAATAGCGAGAGAGTAGGGTCACCAGATGCCTACAGGGGATTGCCCTCAGTTTTGAGGGTGTCCCAGACTCCATGGACTATAACTATCTCCTGTCTGGAATTTCAGAGGGGACAGAGGCAAATGACATGTCTTCTCCTGCCTACCCTTCTCTAATGCAGTCTCCTCACTTCTGGCAGGAGAAGATGTAAAATTAACTTTTTTCTGAAAAAAAGAGGAAGAATTTTAGAAATATTTTATGCATGCTTATACCTGAAGGAGGACTGCTACTTTTTAAACTTTGGAAATTACTGAAAGTTACTTAGACTGGTCATTTCAAAAGAAATACAGAAAAGATGGGCCCTCCCAGACCAGCTCAGCCTTGCCCAGGTGGTCCAGATTTGCTTTCCAAAAATCTGGTGACCCTATATGAAAGAAGGGGACATGTGAAAGGGTGAAGAGAAAGGACAAATGCTGGAAAAAGAAAGGAAGAAATAAGATACTGGGGGAGCTGGAAAGAAAGGCGAAAAGGAAATGTGTAAATAAGGTAGGTGCTGGAAGAAAAGGAATGAGATGGGGAGGGGGAGATGCTGGGACAAGATGGACAGGAGAAGACAAGAAGAGAGATGCTGGGGTGAAAGGTCATTAAAACTTTAATCTAACCCTCTTCAATGATTTTAAAAGCTATGTGGCCCTTTACATGAAAAGTTTGGGATTCGCTAGGATCACAGTGGTCCATGCCATGACGATGACACCACTGGTGCATTCGTGAGCATGCATGCGATTCATTTAAGCACACAATAGTTTGTACATGCATATACCTATGAATGAATGCATGGTTCAGGTTCTTAGCGTGCATACAATGTACTCCTAAAAACAAAAATAGGTGAAAAACTATCAGGAAAAATTCCCTTCAAACTAGCTACTCCCCTGCACTGTTCCCTCTAAGCTGTGCGCGCGCACACACCTCGCCGAGCGAGCGCACATACTTTAGAACAGAGCGCACAAAAATTACGGCTCTGATTCTGATAGAAAACAACACAGATGTCTTAAAATTTAAAAGTTATGATTGTAATTACTAGAAATTTCCCGCTTCATTTAATTTGATTAAAATCAGTGTGGTGTACATACTGTATTCTGATGTGTAGTCAAATTTTAAAGTATATAACTCAGAGTGTCATTATGTGGCGCACAAAAATTTAACCTTCCTTCAAAAGCTGCACACAGCTGATATTTTATGCGCACACAGCCTACAGAAAATTAGAGGGAACATTGCTCCCCTGTGGACTACAGTAGAATTATCGAGAGGGGGCTACAAACAGTGCGACTACTTCTGTAAAACGTCACTGGCTATTAATACCCTAGAAGGGCGAATTATAGCTATGATTATTTCCAAGTGGACCTCACTGTTCTAATTGTGTATTACAGTGTCCTTTGGCCATTTTATTACAGCTATGCAACTTACATTGTAGCCACAGTGTACGTCAACATCTGCTCTACACCACACTTTGAGTGAATCTCTTCATAAACATGATAAATAAGTCTTTAATAATCTACAGTATATACCTATATCTACTATATACACTGTCACTATTTCATGAGTTGTTCCCTGCAATTCTGGGTTAAAGTGATGCACTGATGACAGGAATTTTGGCAGGGGGGGACGGGACTCAATTGCATTGCCCAGGAGTCCATCCACCAAAATAAACTCTCAAAGTTTTCTGGAAAACAGATTAGTCATGTTTTCCACCAATTTTCTCCCATACTTTCTAATAAACACTGATAAATTCCTGATAAATAAAATTTGAATATAGAAGACCCCCTAGTTAGAGTCCTCTGAGTTTTGAATCAAGACTTTGAAACACTGCACTGGTAGAGAGCTACAGTTTTGTCTGCTTTTCCTTCAGTAATTCATTAAGAGGAGATAAACAGTGGTGTGCTTCTTAGACTTCAAAGGCCTCTGTGCAGTTGGTCTTTTGAAATATCACTCTTAAGAGCAAAGTAAAGACACAGCACTACACACTAGCAGTTACAAAATACATTTATTAGTACAGAATAAGGTTACTGATACATCACCAAACCAGGCACAATTACAGTTCTTTCTTTCAGCTGGGGAAGCCCTGACAGCACAGACTGGAACCAGGTTCAGGACACTTCACGCTCATCAGCGGAGGAAAGATGGCTTCCAGTTTGTTCAGGGCTTTCCAGTTACCTTTATACATCTTAACAAACAAGTGATTCAAGGCTGGCCTGCAAGACCCATCACCTGATATGTCCATACAAGATCACATACAAAAATCTTCCCAATCAGGCTTCCTGCCTGTCTCATACAGCTGTCTGTCCTCATTCTTAAACTGTCTTCCTGTGCAGCTGTACACTGACAACATAGTGGCTCAAACTTAGCCTAGTTCAGATACAGTTCAATTGGATAAAGTTCAATCTCTTCTTCTAATTCTCATACATATTTTTTTTCATTCCTATAGCAGCAGTCTGCACACAAGAAGCATTTCTTCAGCCTGCCTGCACTTCCAAACAAGGCTCAAACTATCTGATCTCTGAGCACTTCAGTCTACCTACTGGCTCAGCAGAGCTGCAATACTGGTACTGTTGCTATTGGACCAGACATATACAGTGCTGTACAGAGACACGTACAGCCAGCCCCTGCTCCATGGGACTTATAATCCAGAGAAATGACAGATGATACAAATAAGAGACTTTGGGTTAAAACTAACAAGACTGTGGTTTAAAAGAACCAGGTGGGTTATAGAGGAAATTGACTAAAGCTATAAGAAAATCTATATAAGAAAAACAGGAAGTGGGATGGGTGTGTGAGTCTCTATAGATAACTATGCAAATAGAGGAAATTTCCCTTACCCTCAAAAAGGCAAGAGAAGATGTCTAAAGTTCAGAAACCACTTTTATCACCACAAAACTCTGAGAAAAAGATTAAAGTCAGCCCTTTTCCAAGTACTGCAGGGAGCATTCTGAACGATGAACTCTGTATCAAGTGCCCGTATTAAAACCTCCCTCCTACTGGCGCTACACCTCCAGTTAAGCACTCACACCTTACTGGTGCTTTGTCACACACAGTGGGATCTCTATTAAACAAGGAAAAGGACCTTTGACTTTTCCAGTTCATTACAAAACAGATTAATCTATATCTTCTTTCAGTAATTTCATCAACTCACCTCAAGCCCTTCTCTAACAAGTATCCTTCTCTCCCCCTTACAGTTTTCCAGTGGGTTATATACCTTAGGCCACCCCCTCTTCCCCAAGTCAGTGTTGCATTGTCACAGCAGAGAACTCTCAGGAAACGTCTTCTCCAAACTTCTCACCCATTCCCCAGACTGATCTTTCACATGGACTTTCTTTCCCTGGCCAGCTTAAATGGCATAATTTTAGATAAGAAATGTACTTGCAATAAGGTATATCATTAAAAACCAGGAGATGTTCAGTGCAAATGAGTTCTCTACTGCCATTTTCCTCTGTAATGAGCTTTGCACTACCAGATAGAGCAAGGTTTAGCATAGGGTTTAGGTACCATGCTAAAAGGTAGCATGGGCTCCTATGCCAAAAGTCACGCAATACCCAGTTTGCATGCAATGAGGCAGGGGCTGGACAGGTCAGGGGTGGGAGGGGAGGCATTGACAGCAAGTTGCAGCTAACTTAGCAGGCTTGCCCTAAACGCATTTGCTGCCGCTAGTGCGGGTGCAGTTAATACCACTTCAAGAGGTGGCGTTTGGTGCTTCTGCGTGCCAGCTTGTGCTGTGCAGCATCTTGGACCACGCTAACTGCAAGAGAGGGCCGGCACTACCATTAGGCGAACTAGGTGATTGCCTATAGCACCAGCCCTCCAGGGCACCTTTGCAGCTGCTGTCACCCCTCTCTGGGACAGACAGTGGTGGCAATAGCCACAAACAGCCCCATGGAGCTTACATACAAGCTTCAGTGCCATGGGGCCCATTTGCTTTCACCCCTCAACTCCTCTCGATGCAGATTTCCTGTTTGCATGGGAAGTCAGCATTGGGCACGGAGACTGGCAGAAGCAAATGACCCCACAGTGCCGAAGCTTGAAGATACTGATGGATGCAGTTAGCAGAGGACCCATGCACTGGTAACATAGTCCACACATGCATTACCAGCATGATCCTTAGCAAAAACACATCCCTTAGAGCCATGTTTCCCAACCTGTGGACCATGGCACACTGGCATGCGACGGCAAAGCCACCTGCCTAATATTCAAGTCTAAACCAGCACCCAGACTCTGCTCTCTGCACCAAGCCTTTAACTGTGCAGGATCTCCTTTCTGAGCATCTATGCAGTCAGGCGTGCTTCTCCATCCTAGCTACAGCCAGCCCTAGGCAACATCCATGGCAGAGACAGCCACAACCTGTCTTATGCAGTACCATGTTGCACACAGCACTTCCTCCTGCGTCTCTTTTGAGAGGGGGATGGAGAAAGGGAGGATCAGAGATGGGCCTCATCTTCTCTCCTGATCACCTCTGCCCAGCTTCTCTCGTGGCCCCTCCTCACCTTTGACCTCTATAGTGGCCCGTTTTGCAGCAGCATGCAACTTTAGAAAGGAAATTCAGCATGGAACGTGTGAGCCCTCATGCAACGACAGGTCCTGTGGTGCCCCACCTCCTCTTTAAACATGGTTTTCCTGTTACCATGGAAATCTGTGCAAAGGGCAGAGTGCTGCTGGGCCTGCCCATGCACATGGGCTCGCAGGTCCTGCAACTGAATTCTGTTTATGAAGTTGCTTTTGTGATACCAGGGCCATTCTAGAGACAAGCAGCAGGCCCAGTTGGAGACCTAGAAGTGATGCCTATTTTAATTTAGTGCTTATGTTTCCTATGCCTAAATCTAGGCCTGGTTCTTCCAGCTTGTCTCTTTCCCAAGCTGAGTAAGATAGGGAGAGCATGCGCTGAACACTGCATATAAAGCGTAGTTACTCACCTGTAACAGGTGTTCTCCAGGAGCAGCAGGAATCAGTCCTCACTTATGGGTGATGTCGGCGCCGACGGAGCCCTCGCGGAGCAATTTTCCCCAGCTTTCAAAGAAAGCCTTTGGGAATTGCAGCGCGCATGCGCGGTCCTCTTCCCGCCCAAGGGTGCCATCTTAGCCAGTCAGATGACATAGCTAAAAAAGACAGCATAAAAAAAATTTGCAAAAAGAACATAAGCAGACGATTGCAACTCCAAGGGGAGGAGGGAGGGTAGTGAGGACTGATTCCTGCTGCTCCTGGAGAACACCTGTTACAGGTGAGTAACTACGCTTTCTCCAGGACCAAGCAGGAAGTCAGTCCTCACTTATGGGACTCCCAAGCTCAAGGCTACCGGAGACTCTAAGCACAACAATGAGCTCCCTCTAGCTCAGCAGCACAGAAGGAAAGAATCTTCGCTGAATTATCACCCACCGGTAGCCCACATCCGGGATGGAGGGTAGGAGTTGCTCAGACCTCAAAGAGATTACGGAGGACTGCCTGTCCGAAAGCACTGTCCCTGCGGGACTCCCTCTCGAGACAGTAATGGACCGCAAAAGTCTGGCTCGAAGACCAAGTAGCGGCCCGGCAGATGTCTGCCAGCGGAACAGAGCGGAGGTAAGCCACTGACGTGGCCTTTGCCCGAACGCAATGAGCCGTGACTCGACCTTCCAGGGAGAGTCCGGCTGCCCCATAAGCCCAAGTGATACAGTCCGCAACCCAGGTGGACAGTGTACGCTTGGAGACCGGGAGCCCCAATTTATTGGGGTCAAAAGACACAAAAAGCTGAGCAGCTTTACGGTGCTCCCGCGTACGGTCAAGGTAGAAGTTCAAAGCCCTTCTACAGTCCAGGGTATGGAGGACCGTTTCAGCTCGGCTGGAGTGTGGTCTGGGAAAGAAGGTTGGAAGTACCACCTCCTGATTGATGTGAAAAGGGGAGACCACTTTTGGAAGAAATTTTGGGTGAGTCCGTAGGACTACCCTATTTTTGTAGAACCGAGTGTAAGGGGGATCAGACACGAGGGCCTGCAATTCACTTACGCGTCTAGCGGAAGTGAGGGCTATCAAGAACAGTGTTTTCCAAGACAGAAAACGGAGAGAACAGGTAGCCATAGGTTCAAAAGGCGGACAGGTGATCCGCTGCAAAACCACATTCAGGTCCCAGTCAGGCGCTGGCGGGCGCAGAGGTGGTTTAAGTAGAAGGAGACCTCGGAGAAACCTCGCTACGAGAGGGTCGCTGGAGAGAGGTCTACCGTCCACCGGCACATGATGTGCCGAAAGAGCACTGAGGTGAACTTTGACGGAGTTGGACTTAAGTCCCAGATTAGAGAGGTATAGCAAGTACTGCAAGATCACCGACACCGGGCAGGAGAAGGGATCCTGAGACTGTTGGGTACACCAGACGGCAAAGCGACGCCATTTAAGGGCGTAGCATTTGCGGGTAGAAGGCCGTCGCGAAGCCAAGACGACCTCCTCCACCTCTGCCGGCAGGAGAAGGGGAGCAAGGACTACCCTCTCAGCAGCCAGGCCATGAGGTTGAGAGACCTGAGGTTGGGGTGTAGTAGAGACCCCTGATCCTGAGTGAGGAGATCCGGTTGTACCCCCAGAGGGAATGGATCCTCCACCGCTAATTGCAGCAGGAGCGGAAACCACGGCTGTCTGGGCCAACGAGGGGCCACCAGGATCATGAAGGCTTTGTCTCGGAGAACCTTGAAAAGAGTCCGAGAGACTAGCGGGATGGGAGGGAAAGCGTACAGAAGGCTCCCCGACCATGAAATTAGAAAAGCGTCCGCCGCAACCCGAAGGGGGTGTGGCTGACGAGAGCAGAAGCGAGGAAGCTGCCGGTTGTGAGGACTGGCAAAGAGATCCACCGTGGGGAGGCCCCACTTTAGGAAGAGCTTCTGAACTACCAAGGGATCCAGACGCCACTCGTGCGGCTGGAGGATCCTGCTGAGTTTGTCTGACAGGCAATTCTCTTGGCCCGGGAGATAAACTGCCTTGAGGAGAATGCCGTGACTGACGGCCCAAGAGCAGAGCTTCTGTGCCTCCCGGCAGAGGAGGAAAGAGCCCGTGCCCCCCTGCTTGTTCACGTAGAACATGGCAACTTGATTGTCCGTCTGGACAAGGACGGACTGGTGGGAAGTCAGGTGGGAGAAGGCCTTGAGAGCCAGGCGGATCGCCCTGAGCTCCAGGAAGTTGATCTGCTGAGCAGACTCCCACGTGGTCCAGAGGCCCTGAGTACGTGCCCCTTGGCAATGTGCTCCCCAGCCCAGGAGGGATGCATCCGTGGTCAGCACCCGGGTCGGCTGAGGTGACTGGAAAGGCATTCCGAATATCAGGTTCGGCTGCTGAAGCCACCACCGGAGAGACGAGATCAGCGGCTCGGAGACGCGCACTAGGTCTGCTAGGCCGCCTGTGGCTTGTCGCCACTGCTGGCGGAGACATCATTGAGCAGGCCGCATATTCAGGCGGGCATTGGGGGTCACATGGACGGTGGAAGCCATATGGCCGAGCAGTCTCAGGAAGCGCCTGGCGGAGACCAGGGGCTGGCTGCGAAAACGGTCGGCTAGGTCCATGAGCCGTTGAGCCCTGTCGAGCGGTAGGTACGCTCGTGCCTGAGGCGTGTGTAGCCTTGCGCCGATGAACTCGAGATCCTGTGAGGGGAGCAAAGTGGACTTTGCGAAATTTATAACAAAGCCCAAGTACTGCAGAAGAGTCACCGTGCGGCGTGTGGCGTTGGTGACCTCCGGAGCGGACGCCGCTCTGATGAGCCAGTCGTCGAGGTACGGAAAGACATAGAGGCCGTGAAGCCGGAGATGGGCCGCCACCACCGCGAGACATTTTGTGAAGACTCGCGGTGCGGAGGACAGGCCAAAGGGCAGTACTCGGTACTGGTAATGATTTCCTGCCACCACAAACCTTAGGTATTGGCGGTGGCTTGGGTGGATGAGGATGTGCGTGTAGGCATCCTTTAGATCCAAGGAGCATAGCCAATCTCCCTGCTGGAGGTAGGGCAGAAGGATTCCAAGGGTAAGCATTTTGAACTTCTCCCGCACAAGGAACTTGTTGAGGTTGCGCAAGTCCAGGATGGGTCTGAGGCCTCCTGTTCTCTTTGGTATCAGAAAATACCTGGAATAAAAGCCTTGACCTCTCAGGTGGTGTGGCACCGGTTCCACCGCCTGTTCCTGCAGAAGACCTGCTAACTCCTGAAGGAGTAATTCCCTGTGCAGAGGGGGTCGTGGAGGTTCTCCCGGAAAATAGGAGGGAGGGACCTGGTGGAAGTGGAGAAGATAGCCTTCTCGCACGACTTGGAGCACCCAGGCATCTGCGGTGATGCTGGACCACCTGTGGGCGAAGTGAACCAGCCGGCCTCCGGTGCTGGGAGGAACCAGCAGGGGGGGAAAGGCTATGCTTAGCGAGTCAAAAACCCCCACCCTGCTGAGCAGGGGCTGGTGGTGCAGGCTTGGGGGCTTGCTGCCTACGGGACCCGTTACCCCGTCCCTTGGCCTGCTGGCCCTGTTGGGGAGCTGCAGGGGCCTGATAATGGGGGTATTGTTTGTAGGCAGCCGCCTTCCTCGGGTAAAAGGACTTTTTTCCCGAGCCCTTCTTTTTCTGGGAAGGGGCAGAGGTCTTCCTAGAAAGCCTGGTCCTGGTGAGAGTCTCAGTCTCAATTTGTGCAGCCTTTTCAGCCATGGGCTTGCCAAAGAGGTTTTCGCCTCGGCAGGGGACATCGACCAACTTGTCCTGCACCCAGGGCTCAAGGTCTGACGACTGAAGCCAAGCCTGTCGGCGGACACCGATGCCGGCTGCGGCCACTCGAGCCGATGCTTCAAAGCCATCATAGGCTGCTCGGGACATGAACTTTGAGCATTCCCGAATGCCAGTGGACAAGGCCAGGAACCTCCGCAAGGGTTCCTCGGACAAACCAGCGGAGAAGCCGGCTAGCTCTTTAGCCAGATCTCGGAGATACATGCCCATGTATAGCTGGTAGGTCTGGACACGACATGCGAGCATAGAGCCCTGGAAACACTTCTTACCAAGGCCATCCAGGTTACGGGCCTCCCTGCCAGGAGGCACCGAGGAGTGCATCTTCTGGCTCTTAAGACGATGCATGGCCGATTCCACTACCATGGAATGGTGTGGTAGCTGTGCCTTCTGAAAGCCAGGGCTCTTGCGGACTCGATAGATAGAATCGACCCGCTTGCTCAGGACCGGCGAGGAGGCCGGACTCTCCCACATGCGGAAGAGTAGTCGTTCCAGCATAGGAGGAACCGGTACAGTAAAGTGTTCCCTTGCGGGAGAGTCATACTGGAGGGCGTCGAGCTCTTCGGCTCGAGGCTCCTCCTCGGGTCCGCAGGGAAGGCCAAAGCCTTGGCCATATCCCTGACGAAGTCCGAGAACCAGGCATCCTCCGGGGGGGACTGCTTCCGAGGCTCGGACTCCGGTGAGTCCGAGGGGACACACCGAGTCCGGAAAGAATCAGGCGACTCTTCCTCTTCAGACTCCCAGACCGACTCCGACGAGGACTCGGTGGGGTCGGCCCGGGCAGGGCGCGGCGCCTGCCGCCCCGACGCCGAGGGAGTCGGCGTCGGCGACCTCGGTCCCGAACGGGAGGCCGAGGGTGACCTCGACCGAGGATCGACTCGAGTTCGCATCGACTCGAGGATCGGCTCGGTCTCCGGGGTCGACTTGGACGTCGACGTCCCGGCGGTCGGGGCAGCGGCGCCAGCGAGGCCAGCGAACAGTGCCCACTGCTGGTCCATGAAGGCAGACAGTCTGCTCTCCAAGGCCGTCAACCTGAGTCCGAGCTCAGGTGACCCAGCAGCCCCCGACTCGGGCCCCGACGGCGTCGGGCCCGACGTCGGCTGTCGCGGAGGCGAGTCCAGAAGGACCACAGGACTTACCCGAGCAGGCATCTCCGACTCCAGGCGAGGTCGCTTCGTGAGGTGCTCCTTCTCCAAGGACCCGGGGCGGCTGTCGGGGCTATGCGACCTGGCCCTCGCGGAACCAGGAGCGTCCACCGACGCCGCCCTCGCGGGTTTCACCTTCCGACGATGGTCCCCGGAGGGAGAACCCCTGTCGGAGGAACTCCGGCGACGGTCCGAGCTGGAGCCTTTGGACGCGGAGGCCTCCGACGAGGTCCGGGTACGGCTGGGGTCAGCGAAGATCCTATCACGCTGATGCCGCCGACTTCTCAACGCTTTGGAGGACATTTTGCCGCAGGGCCCACAGATCAGTTCCTCATGATCTGGGCCCAGGCAGCGGAGGCAAAAGTCGTGTGTGTCAGTTAGTGACATATTTCGGTCACACTGACCACACCGCTTAAAACCACTGGCAGCCATCGGGGGAAAAAGGGCCCCTGCGAGGTCAAAGGACCGGGCTGCCAGGGAAAAATCGAAAACGAAAGCTGACTAAGTCAGAAAAACCGAAAAAAAGGAAGAGGACTCGTGACCGGCGTCGCGAGTCCGGGCGGGAAAAAGACCGGCGTCGAACCGAAGGAAAAAGAATAAAATAATGAAGAAATATCGACTTTTTCGCGGGGACAAGACGGGGACGTCTGTAGGGCTCCGCGGAAAAAAGAAGACTGGCTAAGATGGCACCCTTGGGCGGGAAGAGGACCGCGCATGCGCGCTGCAATTCCCAAAGGCTTTCTTTGAAAGCTGGGGAAAATTGCTCCGCGAGGGCTCCGTCGGCGCCGACGTCACCCATAAGTGAGGACTGACTTCCTGCTTGGTCCTGGAGAACTCGATGTGTTAGGGGGCAACAGCGCTGGGGGAATTTTAGCAGCTATGTGCAGCAGACAAGGTAACTAAGTCATACCCTTGCACTGCGTGGATTTCTGCTTTCTCCAACATAGACTGGGAAAGTCTGGTTATAGTGAGGGTCTGAAGAGCTGGGATTGAGGAATCCATGTATGATGAAGAGCCAAGAGTAAGCAATGAGCAGGAACTGGACCATCTGCAGGCTGAAGAGCTGGGTCAGGCAAGTGCTAAAAGAGAACTGAGAAAGAAAAGCCAAAAGCAGGAGGAGGAGAGAAGGGCCCCCAAGGCAAGATTACTCTTTGCACGCTAATAGGACCAATTTGTAGCTGAAGTCCAAGGAAGCTTACCCAAACAATATACTGAAGGTGAGGATGCCACAGAAATGCATCCTCCAGTACCAGAGGAGTCATGGAGATGGAGGTGGGGGATTGGGGCAAACTAGTAGCAATCTTTTGTAAGCTGTGCATGGACATGTCTGTCTGTCTTTCTCTCTCTATGTCTGTGATGCAGGGAAGCCGTTGGAGTCTCCTCCTATAATGCAGACTTATCACTTAATGATGCTCCATTGTGTTGGGTCCATGTGTGTTAAAATTTGGGTGAGACTAGTGGGGCTTTCAATGTTTCCCTAGACCTTCTTTTGGCCATATGCGTCCATGTTGCCTGTTGCATAGGGAACAGTGTGCCACATCATTTTTAGCTAAGATAAACGTGCCATGGCCTTGAAAAACATAGGCCATTTAGTCTTTCTCTGCTGTCATGTTTCTATCTAGTCTGCCCTTCCATATCAACTACTATAGTCCCTTTTTTTTTCTTTAGAGATCTTCTGTGTTTGTCCCATGCTTTTTTGAATTCAGATACCATCCTCATCTTTACCATCTCCATTGGGAGACTATTCCAAGCATCTCCCACTCTTTTTATAAAGAAATATTTCCACATATTACTCCTGAGTCTATCCCCTTTTCACACTCATCCTATGTCTATGTCACTCTAGGCCCAATTCCGAGATGGCTCCTGCGGGACATGCAGCCCCATAGGCTGTCCTGCCCCTATTCCCCCTCCTGCTCTCCCTGCATGGCTAGAGCCACAAGATAGGGAGAACCAGTAGGGGGTGAGAGGGGGCAGGGTCTGGGCAGAGTGGAGACAGGCTGAGCTGGCAGGATGTACAGGATCGATTCAGGTCACAGCCCTGTACATCCTGCAGGGTTAGAGTGGACATGCTGATTTATTTCACCTCGAAGGTGGAATAATCAGCACCGGCGGGCCGATCGAGGCTGGGAATACCCCCCCCCCCCCCACCCGGCTGGTGCCAGGTGCACGGGCTCCCCACCACCTGATCCAGGCCCTGAATGCCAGCCGTGGGTCAGGCATCAGGGAAGAGGGGGCCAAGCCGTGGAAGCCATGGGTGCGTGTGGGGAGGACGTCCCAGCAGGCAGGCAGGGGCATGCCGGGCCATCCTCAGGCCCAATTCTATGTGCCACGGGAACATTTTGTTCCCACAGTACAGAATCGGATCCTAACAGGCCCGTCTTGCTCGGGGTCATCTGGACTGTGCCCCTTTGTGAATCAGCTTCACGTCTATGTCACACTCATCCTCCATTGCCTCAGAAAAATCCAAGTTATCAATGTCCCTGTTTAATGTACATTATCAAGTTTAAGTTTCAATTTAAAGTGCTTTGACTGAAATGATAAAAGCAGTATAAAAACAAAACCCTATTAAATAAATAAATTAATGTCCCCTCATTGCAGAGCTTACTTTCAGTTGAAAGAGGCTCTACTCCTGTGCATTTATGCCATGGAGGTATTTAAACATCTCTATCATATACCCTCTATCCCGCCTTTCCTCTAAAGTATATACATATTTAAGTCTGTCCCTATATGGTTTATAACGAAGACCACTAACATTTTAGTAGCCATCCTCTGTACCGGCTCCATCCTATTTATATCTTTTTGAAGATGTGGTCTCCAGAATTTCACACAATACTACAAATAAGATCTCACAAAAGACTTATACAGAGGCACTATCACCTCCTACTTCCGTTCCTCTAGCCATGCACCCAAACATCCTTCTGGCTTTTGTGTCGTCTTTTCTACCTGTTTAGGCACTGTAGGATCATTAGAAACAATCACGCCCAGGTTCCATTCTTCTTTCGTGGACATTAGTACTTAACCCCTTATTATGTACTGCTTCCTTGGATTTTGGTATCATCCACAAAGAGGCAAACCTTACCCAATAGCCCTTCCACAATATCACTAACAAAAATGTTCAAATGAATCAGACCAAGGACAGAGCCTTGTGACACACACCATTGGTAACACCCGTCTCCTCAGAGTGAGCTCCATTGTCCTGGACCCTTTGTCACCTCCCACTCAACCAATTTCTAACCCAGTCAATCTCTTTAGGGTCCATCCCTAGGGTGCTCAATTTATTTATAAGTCCCCAGTGCAGAACAGTGTCAAAGGTTTACTGAAATCTAAAAAACAAAAAGCACACAAAAAAAAAAGCACACAAATCTAAGTACAGCATATCTCAGGCTCTCCCTCTGTCCAACTCTCTTGTCACCTAGTCAAAGAAATCAGATTTTTCTTACAAGACCTGCATCTAATAAACCCATACTGCCTCAGATCCTCCATTGGATCCAGTAACCTCCCTATTCTCTGTTTTAGCAGCATTTCCATTAATTTATCACCACAGAGGTCAGACTAATTGGCCTGTAGTTCTCAACCTCATCTTTACTTCCGCTTTTCTGGAAAGGGACCACCTTTCTTCAGTCCTCTGGGACCATTCCCAACTCTAAAGAAGTATTGAAAAGGTCAGACAGTGGAGTTGCTAGAACTTCCCCAAGTTCCTGCAATACTTTCAGATGTATCCCATTCGGTCCCATCTCTTTGTCTACTTTTAGTTTAGCTAGTTCCTCATGAATACAGCCTTCTGAAAATCTTCAAGATCCCCTTCACTTCTGGTCTTATTTGTGGGTGTTTTCTGAGGTCCTGCTCTGTGCCCTTCATCTGTGAACACAGAACAAAAACATTTGTTAAGCAATTCCACTTTATCCTCATCAGCTTCTACATATTCCTCCCCTTCACCCTTGAGTCTAACAATACCATGTTTGCACTTCCTCCTCTTGCTAACATATCTGAAAAATGTCTCCCCCAACCCCCATTTTATTGCATTGGCTATTTCTTCTTCTTTTTGCATCTTTGTTTTCCTGACTACTTTCCTAGCCTAAGTTTTTCCAAATATAGATGCTCGTCTTCCTCTTTCTGTGATTTCTTGTATTTTATGAAGGTCACCCTCTTTTTCTTCACCTTTTCAACTACTTTTTTTGAGAACCATAGTGGCCTCCTTTTCCTTTTAAAGTTTGTTGCACTTAAAATATAATTTCAGTGCTGCCAATTGCTATTCTGATAACAACTTCTTGAGGTATTGTCCCACCTTGGCAAAGGTAGCTTTCCTAATGTCTAAGACCCTCACTTTAGAATGGACTTTATTACCCATAGTCTTAATACTCAATCACACCATCTGATGATCACCCACTAGTAAGCACCAAGTCCAGTATGGACCTTCACGTGTGAGTTCTGTTGCCACTTGCCAAAATGGTTTTCCCTGGGGACCCACTGATTCAGAGGGAAGTTTCCTAAAGCCATGCACCCAGATAAACAGGCTGTTTGAAAAGTCATTAACATTTCCCAAGATAAAAGTACACCCGAGGATCAACAATACCAACGCTTTTACACAGGGGAAAGGTAGACTGGCTTAGAGGCAGGGTTAGGTCAGACACATTACCAGATATAATTTTTCAGGAAGGTGCTAAGCTCTGGGGAAACTATAATAAAAGTACTGGCAGACTTTCAATTGCCTCCTAAGATTTTTTTTATTAAAATTATTTGAAAACAGAATGAGTCCAGAAATCTATTTCTCATTTGTCTCCTGAAAGTCTCAGAACAAGTCATCTTGAAACTCTTGACTCATTTTTACAATAGCACATGTCAAGGGCGTTAGGTAACACCTCAGGTAGCTTTGGATTTACCCATAATGGTCTTAAGGGACACCGAGTTTTGCCTTTAATCTTTCCCTTATATGTAGGCCCGATACAATCAAAGGTACCAAATGATTGTTAATAAACGGAAACCTTTAAAAAGGAAGGATAATGCATAGGAAATCAGTTATAAAGCTGTATAGTCAGACCTCGGACATTCGCGAGGTTAGGTTCCAGAACCCATCGCGAATGAGGAGGATTCACGGATGTTTGGTAGTCACTAAAAATGGTAATATATGCTTATGTCTATAGTTTAAACCCTAAATATGACCCCAGTCATGCTTCCCAAACACTTTAATTTCATTTAAAAGCATGAAAACGTATAAATTACTATGAAAATTAAACATAAACACTTCTGTAGGGTTTTTTGAGGATTTCGCGGATGTGCGAAAAAAATTGCAGATGCAAATAAAGTTCAGTTCCAATTAAATTTTCACAGATCTGTGAATTCATAAATCATGAAGCACGAATGTACAAGGGCATACTATATATGGACTTTGCAAGATGGGAACCTGAAAATCTGACCCCTGCTGGTAGAATTTCAGCAGAGGCACTTTATATCATCACTGATAGCACAGGTTTTCTGGGCAGAATCGTGAGCTAGTGGGACACTTGCTACCAGATCTCATACTATTGCTGGTACCCTTAGAGGGGCAAGTTTCTTTTCAGTTTCAGAATCCACATGTTAGCAGCAGAAAGAGTCATTGTGAGCACCTGGAGGTTTGAAATAAGCTTGTGTCGGAATGTCTAACCCAAACATAAGAATGTGGTAATGTTGCTGAAATGTGGAAGCCACTTTTGGGCTGGGGGAGGAGGACAGGAATTTGTTTTGGCTCACTGAACACAGCTGTTCTTTACTTGGGTTGTTTGTACATATTTTGGAGAATTTGTATCTCTTGGTAAATTTTATTTAGCTATGTTTTTAAATTAAATATTATTTATCATGAAAATGTCCTTCAGCGTAGTTACTCACCTGTAACAGGTGTTCTCCAGGAGCAGCAGGAATCAGTCCTCACATATGGGTGACATCGGCGCCGACGGAGCCCTCGCGGAGCAATTTTCCCCAGCTTTCAAAGAAAGCCTTTGGGAATTGCAGCGCGCATGCGCGGTCCCCTTCCCGCCCAAGGGTGCCATCTTAGCCAGTCAGATGACATAGCTAAAAGACAGCAGAAAAATTTGCAAAAAAACTAAAGCAGATGATTGCAACTCCAAGGGGAGGAGGGAGGGTCGTGAGGACTGATTCCTGCTGCTCCTGGAGAACACCTGTTACAGGTGAGTAACTACGCTTTCTCCAGGACCAAGCAGGAAGTCAGTCCTCACATATGGGACTCCCAAGCTTAAGGCTACCGGAGACCCTAAGCGCAAAAATGAGCTCCCTCTAGCTCAGCAGTACAGAAGGAAGGAATCTTCACTGAATTATTACCCACCGGTAGCCCAACATCCGGGATGGAGGGTAGGAGTTGCTCAAACCTCGAAGAGATTTCGGAGGACTGCCTGTCCGAAAGCACTGTCCCTGCGGGACTCCCTCTCAAGGCAGTAATAGACCGCAAAAGTCTGGCTCGAAGACCAAGTAGCGGCCCGGCAGATATCTGCCAATGGAACAGAGCGGAGGTAAGCCACTGACGTAGCCTTCGCCCGAACACAATGAGCCGTGACCCGACTTTCTAAGGAGAGTCCGGCTGCCCCATAAGCCAAAGCGATACAGTCAGCAACCCAGATGGACAGAGTACGCTTGGAGACCGGGAGCCCCAATTTATTGGGGTCAAAAGACACAAAAAGCTGAGCAGCTTTACGGTGCTCCCGCGTACGGTCAAGGTAGAAGTTCAATGCCCTTCTACAGTCCAGGGTATGCAGGACCATTTCAGCTCGGCTGGAGTGAGGCCTGGGAAAGAAGGTCAGAAGTACCACCTCCTGATTGATGTGAAAAGGGGAAACCACTTTTGGAAGAAATTTAGGGTGAGTCCGTAGGACTACCCTATTTTTGTAGAATCGAGTGTAAGGGGGATCAGACACAAGGGCCTGCAATTCACTCACGCGTCTAGCGGAAGTGAGGGCTATCAGGAATAAGGTTTTCCAAGAAAGAAAACGTAGAGAACAGGTAGCCATAGGTTCAAAAGGCGGACAGGTGATCCGCTGTAAAACCACATTCAGATCCCAGTCAGGCGCTGGCGGACGCAGAGGTGGTTTAAGTAGAAGGAGACCCCGGAGAAACCTCGCTACGAGAGGGTCGCTGGCAAGAGGTCTGCCGTCCACCGGCACATGATGTGCTGAAAGAGCACTGAGGTGGACTTTAACGGAGTTGGACTTAAGTCCCAGATTAGAGAGGTAGAGCAAGTACTGCAAGATCACCAACACCGAGCAGGAGAAGGGATCCTGAGACTGCTGGGCACACCAAGCGGAAAAGCGACGCCATTTAAGGGCGTAGCATTTACGGGTAGAAGGGCGCCGGGAAGCTAGGACGACCTCTTCCACCTCTGCCGGCAGTAGAAGGGGAGCAAGGACTACCCTTTCAGCAGCCAGGCCATCAGATGCAGAGATCTGAGGTTGGGGTGGAGCAGGGACCCCTGATCCTGTGTGAGGAGATCCGGTTGAAACCCCAGAGGGAACGGATCCTCTACCGCTAATTGCAGCAGGAGTGGAAACCACGGCTGGCTGGGCCAGCGAGGAGCTATCAGGATCATGGAAGCTTTGTCTCGGAGAACCTTGAAAAGAGTTCGAGAGACTAGCGGTATGGGAGGAAAGGCATACAGAAGGCTTTTCGACCATGAGAGCAGAAAAGCATCCGCCGCTACTCGAAGGGGATGCGACTGCCGAGAGCAGAAGCGAGGAAGTTGCCGGTTGAGAGGACTGGCAAAGAGATCCATCGTGGGGAGGCCCCACTTCAGAAAAAGTTTCTGAACCACCAAAGGATCCAGGCGCCACTCGTGCGGCTGGAGGATCCTGCTGAGTTTGTCCACCAGGCAATTTTCTTGGCCTGGGAGATAGACTGCCTTGAGAAGAATGCCGTGGCTGACGGCCCAAGAGCAGAGCCTCTGTGCTTCCCGACAGAGAAGGAAGGAGCCCGTGCCTCCCTGTTTGTTCACGTAGAACATGGCAACTTGATTGTCCGTCTGGACAAGGACGGACTGGTGAGAAGTCAGGTGGGAGAAAGCCTTGAGAGCCAGACGGATTGCTCTGAGCTCCAGGAAGTTGATCTGCTGCGCAGACTCCCACGTGGTCCAGAGACCTTGAGTACATGCCCCTTGGCAATGCGCTCCCCATCCTAGGAGAGAAGCATCGGTCGTCAGCACTTGAGCCGGCGGAGGAGACTGAAAAGACATTCCAAGCACCAGGTTCGGCTGATGAAGCCACCACTGTAGAGAGGAGGCCAGCGGGCCGGAGATGCGCACTAAGTCGGCTAGGCCGCCCGTGGCTTGTTGCCACTGCTTGCGAAGGCACCACTGAGCAGGCCGCATATTCAGGCGGGCATTGGGGGTCACATGGACGGTGGAAGCCATATGGCCGAGTAGTCTCAGGAAGCGCCTGGCGGAGACCAGGGGCTGGCTGCGAAAATGGCCGGCTAGGTCCATTAGCCGTTGAGCCCTGTCGAGAGGCAGGAAAGCTCGTGCCTGAAGAGTGTGCAGTCTTGCGCCGATGAACTCGAGATCCTGCGAGGGGAGCAAAGTGGACTTTGCGAAGTTTATGACAAAGCCCAAGTACTGCAGAAGAGTCACAGTGCGGTGCGTGGCCTTTGTGACTTCTGGAGAGGACGATGCTCTGATGAGCCAGTCGTCTAGGTACGGAAAGACATAGAGGCCGTGAAGCCGGAGATAAGCCGCCACTACCGCGAGACATTTTGTGAAGACTCGTGGTGCGGAGGATAGGCCAAAGGGCAGTACTCTGTACTGGTAATGATTTCCTGCCACCACAAACCTTAGGTATTGGCGGTGGCTTGGGTGAATGAGGATGTGTGTGTAGGCATCCTTTAGATCCAAGGAGCATAGCCAATCTCCCTGCTGGAGGAAGGGCAGAAGGATTCCAAGGGTAAGCATCTTGAACTTCTCTCTGACGAGGAACTTGTTGAGGTTGCGCAAGTCCAGGATGGGTCTGAGGCCTCCCGTTCTTTTTGGTATTAGGAAATACCTGGAATAGAAGCCGTGACCCCTCAGGTGGTGGGGCACCGGTTCCACAGCCTGTTCCTGAAGAAGACTTGCTAACTCCTGAAGGAGTAAGTCCCTGTGCAGAGGGAGTCGTGGAGGTTCTCCCGGGAAATAGGAGGGAGGGACCTGGTGGAAGTGGAGAAGATAGCCTTCTCTCACAACCTGAAGCACCCAGGCATCCGATGTGATGTTGGACCACCTGTGGGCAAAGTGAACCAGCCGGCCTCCTGTGCTGGGAGGAACGAGCTGAGGGGGAGAGGCTATGCTGATGAAGTCAAAAACCCCCACCCTGCTGAGCAGGGGCCGGTGGTGCAGGCTTGGGGGCTTGCTGCCTACGGGACCCGTTACCCCGTCCCTTGGCCTGCTGACCCTGTTGGGGGGCTGTGGAGGCCTGATATTGAGGGTAGTGTTTATAGGCAGCCGCCTTTCTCGGGTAAAAGGACTTCTTTCCCGAGCCCTTCTTCTTCTGGGAAGGGGCGGAGGTCTTCCTAGAAAGCCTAGTTCTGGTGAGAGTCTCCGTCTCGATTTGTGCAGCCTTTTCAGCCATGGGCTTGCCAAAGAGGTTCTCACCTCGGCAGGGGACATCGACCAACTTGTCCTGCACCCAGGGTTCAAGGTCAGACGACTGAAGCCAAGCCTGTCGGCGGGCACCAATGCCGGCTGCGGCCACTCGTGCCGATGCTTCAAAGCCATCATAGGCTGCTCGAGACATGAATTTGGAGCATTCCCGAATGCCAGTTGTCAAGGCTAGGAACCTCCGCAAAGGTTCCTCGGACAGCCCAGCGGAGAATCCGGCTATCTCTTTAGCCAGGTCTCTGAGATACATGCCCATGTAGAGCTGGTAGGTCTGGACCCGACAAGCAAGCATAGAGCCCTGGAAACACTTCTTACCGAGACCATCCAGGTTGCGGGCCTCCCTGCCAGGAGGCACCGAGGAGTGCATCTTCTGGCTCTTAAGCCTATGCATGGCCGATTCCACCACCATGGAATGGTGCGGTAGCTGTGCTTTTTGGAAGCCAGGGCTCTTGCGGACTCGATAGATGGAATCGACCCGCTTGCTTAATACCGGCGACGATGCCGGACTCTCCCACATGCGGAAGAGTAGTCGTTCCAGCATGGGAGGAACCGGTACAGTAAAGTGTTCCCTGGCGGGAGAGTCGTACTGAAGGGCATCGAGTTCTTCGGCTCGAGGCTCCTCCTCGGGATCCGCAGGGAAGGCCAAAGCCTTGGCCATATCCCTGACGAAGTCCGAGAACCGGGCGTCCTCCGGAGGGGACTGTTTCTGAGGTTCGGACTCAGGCGAGTCCGAGGGGACACACCGAGTCCGAAACGAATCAGGTGACTCTTCCTCTTCAGACTCCCAGGCCGACTCCGAGGAGGAATCGGTGGGGTCGGTCCGGGCGGGTGGAGGCGTCGGCCGCCCCAACGCCGAGGGAGTCGGCGTCGACGACCTCGGTCCCGAACGGGAGGCCGAGGGTGACCTCGACCGAGGATCGACTCGAGCCCGCATGGACTCGAGGATCGGCTCGGTCTCCGGGGTCGACTTAGACGTCGACGTCCCGGCGGTCGGGGCAGAGGCGTCAGCGAGGCTAGCGATCAGTGCCCGCTGCTGGTCCATGAAGGCAGATAGTCTGCTCTCCAAGGCCGTCAACCTGAGTCCGACCTCAGGTGACCCAGCAGCCCCCGACTCGGGCCCCGATGGCGTCGGGCCCGACGTCGGACCCCTCGGAGGCGAGTCCAGGAGGACTACAGGACTTACCCGAGCAGGCAACTCCGACTCCAGACGAGGTCGCTTCGGGAGATGTTCCTTCTCCAAAGACCCGGGACGGCTATCGGGGCTATGCGACCTGGCCCTCGCGGAACCAGGAGCGTCCACCGACGCCGCCCTCGCGGGTTTTCACCTTCCGATGATGGTCCCCGGAGGGAGAACCCCTGTCGGAGGAACTCCGGCGACGGTGAGAGCTGGAACCTCTGGACGCCGAGGCCTCCGACGAGGTCCGGGTACGGGTGGGATCAGCGAAGATTCGTTCCCGCTGATGCCGCCGACTCCTTAACGCTTTGGAGGACATTTTGCTGCAGGCCCCACAGATCAGTTCCTCGTGATCCGGGCCAAGGCAGCGGAGGCAATTATCATGTGTGTCAGTGAGTGACATATTTCTGTCACACTGAACACACCGCTTGAAACCACTGGCAGCCATCGGGGGAAAAAGGGCCCCTGCAAGGTCAAAGGACCGGGCTGCCAGCGAAAAACCAAAAACGAAACTGACAGAAAATCAGAAAAACCGAAAAATAACAGAAGGACTCGCAACGGCGTCGCGAGTCCGGGCAGGAAAAAGACCGGCGTCGAACCGAAGAAAAAAGTGAAATAAATCACGAAAAATCAACTTTTTCAGCGGGGACAAGACGGGCACGTCTGTAGGGCTCCGCGGAAAAAAGAAGACTGGCTAAGATGGCACCCTTGGGCGGGAAGGGGACCGCGCATGCGCGCAGCAATTCCCAAAGGCTTTCTTTGAAAGCTGGGGAAAATTGCTCCGCGAGGGCTCCGTCGGCGCCGACGTCACCCATATGTGAGGACTGACTTCCTGCTTGGTCCTGGAGAAAGTATATTACTGGGGAGGTTGGAGGAAAGGGTTAGTGCTGTATTTTAAACATACTCATTGCTGTGAGGTGCCCATGTGTCTTTGTAAAATATTGGCAGAAATCCTACATTGAAGGCCTGGATATTCGCCCCTGCTCCTGATGTTAGCGTGTAATACTGTATTTTATAAACAGCAGACAAAGTGGAGCTCCATCCGAGTGCCTTCTGGGCACGCCTTCTCTACAAGTGCTTGCCTACTTGCACCAGAGGGACTTTTAGGCATGACCTAATTTTATAAAAGTAGTCTTCTATGCACATAAATCAGCATTTTATGCAGACAAAAGTTTATAAAATTTCCTCCGCCATGTGCACCTAAAAAATAGTTCAAAACAAACCAAAAACAACATTTTCCCCAAATCAGAAAGAATTTGTTTTAAATGGAGATGAACCACATTTTCTTTCAGCAGTGTACACCCCTAGGAGCAGGTTTGACTGTACTGGCCAGCGGGTGCACACTGTGGTCTCTTTCAGAGCTGAAGAGGAAAGATGGACGGACGGTTCTTGGACATACTCACCAAAGCCTTGGAGAACCTCAACCAAATGGAGATGAATAAATTTAAGATGAAACTGCGCAATGTGGAACTGAAAGGCGCATATTCTAACATCCCATCCATGGTGCTACAGAAAGCTGAGCCCATGGAGGTGGGGCAACAGATGCTTAAACAGTATGGGGCAGACTATGCTCTGGAACTGGCCATTGATGTCCTGGAAAAGATCAATGTCAGAGGAGTAGCTTACAGTCTCAAAAAGGATACAGAGAAAGGTAAGCTTTCCATAGTCACTATAATATTTGTTAAGTAGATTTTCAGCTCTTGGATCCCTGTATAATACAATCCCAGTAGCACCATCTGAGCAGAAGAGTCTTATATATTGATATGGGATCTTAGTGCCCACTGCGCTGTACAAGATCCATCCATGGCAGTGCAGCTCCTGACCCAGTCTCACCTTCAAGTTGCATGCAGAGAAAAACTTGCTGGCTTTTCGCAGGAAAGTTAAGATCTGGGTTTTTGTTGAATTTAATGAAGTGTGAGTTTTTGTGTTTGCAGCTTGGCGGGATGTGTGGGATAAGAATGTCTGGCTAGTTACCTATGCTACAGGGAATCTTACTGCAACTAGGGTAGCCATCTGGCTCTAGATGTGCCCAACAGGCTTGATCCAGTCCTGGGTTTACTCCATTGCATGCAGGGATGTAGTTTTTCTTTTCTTATGAGGTGCAATAGAGAAATCGGAATACATGTCCCTGGATGCAATGTGGTAAACTCCAGGCTGGATCTAGCCTGTCGGATGCATCTAGAGCCAGTGTCTGGGGAGAGGAGAGAATTAAAATGTCTTAAAATGTCTCCTCTCTCTTTTCATATTCAAATAAATTGCTGAACAGATGAAGGAAAGCACATTCCTGTCCCCCTACTATAGGTCTATTTCACTTTACTTAAGTAGGGAGTGAGGGATTCAATTGATCCCTCCTATAAGTCTAAGTCTGGTTGTACAGCACTGTGCATGCTTTGTAGCACTATATAAATGATTAATAGTAGTAGTAGAGTCCAGTAGAGGTTTTGGTGGGCTGCAGGCTTCAAGTGCACCCCTCAGAGTGCATATAAAGTACCTACAAAACACAGAAGAATACTCCCTTTGATACCAGGCCATTTCTCAGGCTGCTCTTTAAATTTGCTTTAAAACAGTGCACAAGAAAAAACAGGCCAAATGTCTTTCTGCTTTCTGGAATGCCACCACCCCTTTTGCTGATAACAGCCTCTGTGAGACTTTCTATCACTATGGATTTTGTTTTCAGCTATGCTCAGTTTACTGAGTAAAATCTTTTTTTTTCTTTAAACTTTATTTTTTCTTTAAACTTTATCCAAAACATTAGACAGCCTTTGTGCAGCATACAGAGCCAACCTGCCATTCAGTAGACCTTATGTATCTGCACTCATTGGTGAACACTCCTTGCATATCATAATTCAAAGGTTTCTGAATAATTTTCTATCAACAACCCTTAACCTCCACATTATCCTCTTCCACCCCTCTGCTGTCACCCTCAAATCACTATGTAATCATCCAACTTGTATAACATCTTCCGCCAAGATAGACAGTGACCAGTTCTTCTGAAAAGCCTCTACCCAGTGGTTCCTATAGGTGCTAATCTCACACATTCGAAACAGAAAAGCTAATCTTCTAATCACACTCTTTTCCTGGTAAGTTGACACGTTTCCATGATTGTGCTAGTTCCAGTCTGGCTACACCAATGCACATCATACCCAGTCTAGACAATGATATCTCCCAGCTTTCCTTTTCAGACACTCCTTGCTGCAGAATGACTGTGGACAATAAAGCTCAGGTTATGTTCTAAGTCATTAGTTAGTTGTGACATCACTGGACCCAACGAGAGACCATTGTGTGCGCTTCACTTCTCTGGGAATCAAAACTGGGTTGTCTGCATAAGAACATCAGAACACCGGCCCAGCAGGGATGACGTCCATAGCCTGCTATTTCATTAGAGACCTGCCTTGTGGCAGCAGTGATCACACGAGAGCCACCGGACAATGAAGGTTTCACATGAAAAGCTGCCTTATAGATGACATTAATGAGCAAGTACTAATCTGAGTGTTTCTGGCATTCCTCTAGTAAAGTCACGTCCACGCCTGAAGGAAAGTAAGTCTCCAACTGGGGCAGAATCGTTTCTGGAGGCTATTTCAGGTCAGTCTTAGTAAAAGATGAAAAAAGGTAACCTTTGATTCAGCCATTTAGGGTATTGGGTAGAAATGATTATATTGATTCGCATTTCCATATCCTCTGGCTTTCCTTAAGGGGAACCCAGCCTTAAAGCTAAAAGGTTGCATTCGTCTGCTCAGTGGTGGGATGCAGAAGTGAAATATGGCTTTTTAATTTGTCAGTGGTGGTAGGGCCAGACTAAAGCCTAGGCAAATGTAGACATGGGTCTAGGAGGCCATATTCTGAAGGTGCCCAGATCTGGGAATTCCCTTCCACTTCACCAAAAACACTAGCCCCCAATTCCATCCCACTCCCCATCTTCCAGTCTTCTGCCTGTGGGCACTCTAATCTTAAGCACTGGCCTTGAAAAGTGTGATGTAAATCTGACACATAGTGGAAGTTAATGTGATTTGCCTGTTTTCTTTTGTTTCCCCACAGTTCAGCAGAAGGAATCAGAAGGTAAATTTTATGTTATTAACTTTTAGCCTTCTATCTCTCTCTCTCCAATGGCTCTCTATATTCTCCTTTTCTCTGCCATTTGCATCCCTTCTGGCTCTGTTTCATCCCCCAGTAAATGAGACACAGAAAATCATCTGTTATGGCTAGGAGACAGTTCTCCACTGTTGTAATGACTAGTGTGGAGCGGAGAAGTAACCCAAGGTTTAGAGCAGAAGGATGAGACTAAGGGAAGCCTCGTTTGAAGCCCACTGCTACTCCTTGTGACCTTGGATAAGTATTGAGAGCCCTCTGGGAACAGGAAAGTAGCTAAGTGTAGATCACCTTGAACTATGAGATAGATGTGAGCTAATTCCAGTGATGCTGAAATCAGTCCATGGGGCTGCCCCAGCGAGTCAGGTTTTCAGGATGCAGTGTATCCTCATAACCACTGATGTTGTTAATGGGCACAAATGCCATATTGACTAAACAAGCAACTTCAAAAAGAGCTCCTCCTTTACTGGCTTCCAAACTTTGGAACTCTCTCCCGATGGACCTCAGAATTATGACTGATATCAAAGATTTTCGCAAGGCCTTGAAGACCCTGCTATTTGCCGAAACTTAAAATTTGATATATAATTAATAGCTTTTACCAATAGGCCCATTTTATTACATTAATCAATCTTAGTTTTATCTGTTAATGTCTTATCTACCCTATGTTATTTGTAACCTTCCACTTGTATTGTGACCACTTTGATTGAAGGATAAGGTGGGATACAAATCTGTCTAAATAAATGCGGACATCTATTGAACATAAAGTATTTCAGACTTTGAAAATTAATTTCCCTTGCACACATGTAAAATTGTATTTGTCTATGCACAAGATTGGATGCCTCATGGTGTTGGAAAATTTCCCTTCGCTTTATCCCCTTTACTGCTTAAGCACCTTTCTCCTTACCAGGTGCGATTCAGCTTCTTTTTCTATTAGCATGTGCAAGGCCTGCGTCTGCTCCTTCAGTCTGTGGGGCTTCTTGAAATGACTGGAGTACACCTGGGGGATTGAAAGGTTGCCGTAATCTCCTGCACTCCTTGCAGAGAACATTAGATTCAGCTACTCTGCTACATCACCTTGAAAATGTGATTGAGTGTGGTTGCGTGTGGCTCCGTGTATACCTGTGCATGTGTGCTTGCATGTCTGTGTACTCTGTCCATCTGGAGTACCATGGGTTGGGAAGATGGCCGATTCTGTCCATTAGGTGCACCATGGCTTTTTTTCCCCCCTTTATTGTTTATTACAAACATCACATCAAACAATCTCCACAACAGAACATTCATTTTTAACTATTTAACATAGCGTAACTAATACATAGAAAAATTTACTAGTTAGTAACTAGCTATCTCCTCCCCCATCCCCTTCCTCCTCCCCTCTCGTCTCCCCCACGCTCCAAGACCACTCATAGAACCTATCTGCTTATCCTTTAGCCACATTCCTCATCTGTCAGAGGCCTCAATTCCCACAAGCTCTGCGCCCCCTTGACCCCTCCCCCTCCTTCCATTTAAGATAGGGCCCCCAGGTTGCTTGGAACCCCATTAACTTGCATTGTCGGAGGGCACCCCATGCCTCTTTTAAATCTATAATTTGTTCCCTTTTCTTTTACATAACGGGAAACGAAGAGATTCATTCTGATACTGATAAAACTGATGCTTGTTGTAACTGATAAGTGTTTTTTTTTAACTTTTTTTCACAGTTCAGAGGAGAGAACAAGAAGGTAATGAGATCTTAGTGCATGATATCATACAACAAAACATTAGTGTCACCATGGGAAATATAACTGAAATATGTCAGGAAAGGGGCAAGAAGAATGGGAGGAAGTTTATAGTTAGGTGCAGAAACTGGAATCCAAAACTTTGCTGCAATTAGGAAAGTGAAACTGAATTACTGTAGGGCAGAGTGCATTGAGGTAAGGACTGATAGAAGGGGCGGGTGATGGTTATGTTGAGTGTAGAGGACAGGGAATGGGGAGTGATAGGAGGGGATAGATATTTTTACTGATTTTTCATTTTAATTTATTTAGAATAGTTCTTTCATAAATCTTCAAAGCTCACAATGGATTTCACAAATTACAAAAGGTTTTAGGAATCACCTGGATTTTTTAAAAAATTCTAACCAGGTTTCACAGGGCCCTGAATATTGCTGAATGTTTCCATCACTTGCTTTGACCACATTCCAAACTTCAGTGGACCTTTAGTGTCACCCTGTGGCCATTTATTAAAACATTTTTTTTTAGTGCCATCAAGTCAATGTTGACTCAGCAACCCAGCTACCTCTGGGTTTTCTTGGCAAATGTATCACTTCCGAGGCAATGGAGGGTAAAGTGACTTGCCCAAAGTCACAAGGAGTGCCAGTGGGAATTGAACCCTTGATCTTCTGCCTACTAGGCAGTTGCTCTAACCACTAGGCTACTCCTCGTTATTAAAACATAGCTGGGCATTTCTTTGGATTCATGGTTTCCTGAGCTTTTGGAGGACAGCTTTCAAATCAGATGTAGCCACCCCGTTTTTGGATTGAATGCACAGTAAACTACCATATTTTAGTAAACATGCCCCACTATCTTCTATCCATATTTAGAAAAAAGGAGTTCTCAGAGGTGCAACATAAGAACTACCATACTGTATCAGACTAAAAGTCCATCAAGTCCACTCTCCTGTTTCTGACAGTGGCAAATCCAGGTCACAGGAAAGATTCCATGGGGCTTCCCCCAAGTCTACTCAACAGTTTATAGACTTTCCTCCAGAAACTTGTACAAACCTTTTTTAAACCCAATTTGCTAACAAAATTTACCACACCTCTGACAATGAATTCCAAAACTTAATTGTGCACCAAGTGAATTTTTTTTCTGCTATTTGTCTTAAATGTACTACTTAATAACTGTATGGCATGTACTACATAAATGGGATTAAATCTCTGGAAACCCCAGAATTATGTATGTGCTTTGAAGTGGCTCACATCATCTTGTTACAACTCCTAAATGGGCCCAGAATGGAAATATTTATAAATTACTGTGCCACCTAAAGAGGGAATTTGAGCCAGATTTTGCCTCTTCTACCCCAATAGTTTTCAACAACCTTTGGAATCTGGGTCCCTGAAAGTCACCGACCCCCTAATTCCTAACAGATCCTTTTGGTACATTGCAGCTAATTAACCTTTCTGTCTGAAGAATGAATCTTGTATCAACACCCTGAGCTGTTACAGCATCATATGACTCTCTCTCTCTCTCTCTCTCTTTGCAGTAGAGCTTCGGGAACAACAAGGTATGTTCTGGCGCTGGACTGAAGTTTTTACAAAGAATCATCAGTTTTAATTAAAGTTTATTCATATATTTAGCTTTATTCTTCAAGAATTAGGGTTCCAAGGTGGACAAGATCACTTTTTCTCTATAGATTTCAAAAAATTTAAAAACAATCTAAAATTCAGATTTTGCTACCAACACAGTAATATCAGATAAAAATCAGACAATCCATGCACCCAAAACAAATCTGGCTTTTGGAAGGCAAACAGCAGCAAAGCATCACAAAATAGAGATGATGTAAGGCAAGATATTGCACTCTGAGTTCAGCTTCTTGTGGCTGAACACCCGCCCTCCCCTTAATCATTATCAGGGACAGTGAGGGGTCAAACAAATCTTTCTCTGGCCTTCTCCCCAAACCCTCAAGTTGCTGATGCTGTTTGGGGCAAAATACTGGTAGGGTCATGTGGCCCACCCTGTTCCACTGTCTATGGTCATTACCTTTCTCGAGATCAGCAATTTATATCAGACTCTGCTCAGCAAGCATTAGCATCATTAGGGATGATTTAATATTTTTGTGGATTTTGACTGCAGCCTTAATCTCATCCAGGATAGCATGATGTGAATGTGGGACTGTGAAGGAAGCTCCCTTGTGCTTTATGGATGAGCTCCTAGTCTGATCCAGGATTTGCCTGTGGAGGGAAGGAGAAGAAGAGTCCACACTTTCTTGAGGGGCCGAGGGATAGAAGCAGTGGAGGGGAGACTTGATCTAGGGATGTGCTTATGTTCAATTTCATTTTGTTAGTTTGCATACATATTTTTTTTGTGTGTGTAAAGCAACAAAATGAAAAAAAATAAAAAATAAAAGGAAAAACTTCTCTAGCATACTGCTAATCTGTGGAGCTTGAATCATGTATACAAAGTTGGATGAACATCACAAATACAAACATGCATTTCCAGGATATCTAGAATGCTCAGTTATCTTTTCCAAGAATTCCCGCCCCTTGCTTCCTCTGGGCCAGCATAAAACCGTATATCTCCTTTCTTGCTCTGTCTGTCACTTCTGAGAAAATATTAATATTTACAGCTTTTATAAGTTCCTTCTATTTATGACACCCTCCCTCCAGTGATTATAAATCTAAGCAAACTATGTGTGGATTGTGGGAGGGGGAGGCTGCTATTTCAATCCCCATCATCACAGACATACTGTAACCCATTTGTAGACATTGCCCCCAAAAGAAAACTACTTACATAGCACAAACAACTTGATAGGGGAATCAAGGCTATTTTCTAACTGGATGTTCCTATAATTAAAGTAGCACATCTTTTACTTCCTAAAAACTTTGGATCTGGTTCCTATGCTGTCCTTTCTTGCCTTTCAAAGAGAAGGGGGCAGAGTCAAGACAGGGTCAAGCCGCTGTTTTGAAGGGATGGGCTTGCTTATTGAGTACTTCATTATTGTGGTGCTGCAAAGCAGGAAATAACTCTGCTATCTTTTTCCTTTTGTATTCTTTCCACAGTGCAGCTGAGAGAGGAACGAGGTACGTGCATTTCCTTTCAGAGCACAGAAGCTGCATAGAGATGAACTTCATAGTTTAAACAAGCGGCTCCCTGTGTGATGACCTGTAAAAGTCAGGCTGCATCCTTCAGGGCCAGGCCAACCATTAGGCAAACTAGGCAGTCATCTGGGCTGGCAGCTTCTGGGTAGCATCAACAAGCAGGGCATTCAGAGATAAACAATAGATTTGGACAGCCAGAAGGTGCAAACACCTTCAACCAACTCCTAGGCCAGTCCTGGCTTCCTTTGTACTGCAGGAGATTTTCAGAGATTCAGCATTTGCTGGGGCTCTGAAGGACCCGCTCACTAGGGGTGTTCATATGTATGAGCGTGCATTCAGTATGTCTGCGAACCACTTGGACATATGCATACCAATCAATTAACAGGCATACAATCGGTTTGTGCACTTAGCAGCATGTTTACTAAAGTGCGCCAACGGGTAGCATTGTGTGATGCACTGATATTTAAATGTACAGCACTATGCTAAAAATCCTATGATAACTAGGTAGGGCATGAACAGAAACAGGGAAGGTTGGGGGCGTAACATGGGTGTTGATGGTGTGATGCAATTAGTGTAGGTCTCATGTGTATGTGCTATAAAGCGTAGTTACTCACCTGTAACAGGTGTTCTCCAGGAGCAGCAGGAATCAGTCCTCACTTATGGGTGACGTCGGCGCCGACGGAGCCCTCGCGGAGCAATTTTCCCCAGCTTTCAAAGAAAGCCTTTGGGAATTGCAGCGCGCATGCTCGGTCGACTTCCCGCCCGAGGGTGCCATCTTAGCCAGTCAGATGACATAGCTAAAAAAGACAGCATAAAAATTTGCAAAAAGAACATAAGCAGACGATTGCAACTCCAAGGGGAGGAGGGAGGGTAGTGAGGACTGATTCCTGCTGCTCCTGGAGAACACCTGTTACAGGTGAGTAACTACGCTTTCTCCAGGACCAAGCAGGAAGTCAGTCCTCACTTATGGGACTCCCAAGCTCAAGGCTACCGGAGACCCTAAGCACAAAAATGAGCTCCCTCTAGCTCAGCAGCACAGAAGGATAGAATCTTCGCTGAATTATCACCCACCGGTAGCCCACATCCGGGATGGAGGGTAGGAGTTGCTCAGACCTCAAAGAGATTACGGAGGACTGCCTGTCCGAAAGCACTGTCCCTACGGGACTCCCTCTCGAGACAGTAATGGACCGCAAAAGTCTGGCTCGAAGACCAAGTAGCGGCCCGGCAGATGTCTGCCAGCGGAACAGAGCGGAGGTAAGCCACTGACGTAGCCTTTGCCCGAACGCAATGAGCCGTGACTCGACTTTCTAAGGAGAGTCCGGCTGCCCCATAAGCCCAAGAGATACAGTCCGCAACCCAGATGGACAGAGTACGCTTGGAGACCGGGAGCCCCAATTTATTGGGGTCAAAAGACACAAAAAGCTGAGCAGCTTTACGGTGCTCCCGCGTACGGTCAAGGTAGAAGTTCAGAGCCCTTCTACAGTCCAGGGTATGGAGGGACCGTTTCAGCTCGGCTGGAGTGTGGTCTGGGAAAGAAGGTTGGAAGTACCACCTCCTGATTGATGTGAAAAGGGGAGACCACTTTTGGAAGAAATTTAGGGTGAGTCCGTAGGACTACCCTATTTTTGTAGAACCGAGTGTAAGGGGGATCAGACACGAGGGCCTGCAATTCACTTACGCGTCTAGCGGAAGTGAGGGCTATCAAGAACAGTGTTTTCCAAGACAGAAAACGGAGAGAACAAGTAGCCATAGGTTCAAAAGGCGGACAGGTGATCCGCTGCAACACCACATTCAGGTCCCAGTCAGGCGCTGGCGGGCGCAGAGGTGGTTTAAGTAGAAGGAGACCTCGGAGAAACCTCGCTACGAGAGGGTCATTGGAGAGAGGTCTGCCGTCCACCGGCACATGATGTGCTGAAAGAGCACTGAGGTGAACTTTGACGGAGTTGGACTTAAGTCCCAGATTAGAGAGGTGCAGCAAGTACTGCAAGATCACCGACACCGGGCAGGAGAAGGGATCCTGAGACTGTTGGGTACACCAGACTGCAAAGCGACGCCATTTAAGGGCGTAGCATTTGCGGGTAGAAGGCCGTCGCGAAGCCAAGACGACCTCCTCCACCTCCGCCGGCAGGAGAAGGGGAGCAAGGACTACCCTCTCAGCAGCCAGGCCATGAGGTTGAGAGACCTGAGGTTGGGGTGCAGGAGGGACCCCTGATCCTGAGTGAGGAGATCCGGTTGTACCCCCAGAGGGATTGGATCCTCCACCGCCAGTTGCAGCAGGAGCGGAAAACCACGGCTGCCTGGGCCAGCGAGGGGCCACCAGGATCATGAAGGCTTTGTCTCGGAGAACCTTGAAAAGAGTCCGAGAGACTAGCGGGATGGGCCGGGAGATAAACTGCCTTGAGGAGAATGTCGTGACTGACGGCCCAAGAGCAGAGCTTCTGAGCCTCCCGGCAGAGGAGAAAGGAGCCCGTGCCCCCCTGTTTGTTCACGTAGAACATGGCAACTTGATTGTCCGTCTGGACAAGGACGGACTGTTGGGAAGTCAGGTGGGAGAAGGCCTTGAGAGCTAGGCGGATCGCCCGGAGCTCCAGGAAGTTGATCTGCTGAGCAGACTCCCACGTGGTCCAGAGGCCCTGAGTACGCCTCTTGGCAATGCGCTCCCCAGCCCAGGAGGGATGCATCGGTGGTCAGCACCCGGGTCGGCTGAGGTGACTGGAAGGGCATACCGAATGTCAGGTTCGGCTGCCGGAGCCACCACCGGAGAGACGAGATCAGCGGCTCGGAACGCGCACTAGGTCTGCGAGGCCGCCCGTGGCTTGTCGCCACTGCCGGCGGAGACACCATTGAGCAGACCGCATATTCAGGCGGGCATTGGGGGTCACATGGACAGTGGAAGCCATATGGCCGAGCAGTCTCAGGAAGCGCCTGGCGGAGACCAGGGGCTGGCTGCGAAAGCGGTCGGCTAGGTCCATGAGCCGCTGAGCCCTGTCGAGCGGTAGATACGCTCGCGCCTGAGGAGTGTGCAGCCTTGCACCGATGAACTCGAGATCCTGTGAGGGGAGCAAAGTGGACTTTGCGAAGTTTATGACAAAGCCCAAGTGCTGCAGCAGAGCCACCGTGCGGCACGTGGCGTTGGTGACCTCCTGAGCGGACGCTGCTCTGATGAGCCAGTCGTCGAGGTACGGAAAGACATAGAGGCCGTGAAGCCGGAGATGGGCCGCCACGACCGCGAGACATTTTGTGAAGACTCGCGGTGCGGAGGACAGGCCAAAGGGCAGTACTCTGTACTGGTAATGATTTCCCGCCACCACAAACCTTAGGTATTGGCGGTGGCTTGGGTGGATGAGGATGTGCGTGTAGGCATCCTTTAGATCCAAGGAGCATAGCCAATCTCCCTGCTGGAGGTAGGGCAGAAGGATTCCAAGGGTAAGCATTTTGAACTTCTCCCGCACAAGGAACTTGTTGAGGTTGCGCAAGTCCAGGATGGGTCTGAGGCCCCCTGTTCTCTTTGGTATCAGAAAATACCTGGAATAGAAGCCTTGACCTCTCAGGTGGTGTGGCACCGGTTCCACCGCCTGATCCTGCAGAAGACCTGCTAACTCCTGAAGGAGCAACTCCCTGTGCAGAGGGGGGCGCGGAGGCTCTCCCGGAAAATAGGAGGGAGGGACCTGATGGAAGTGGAGAAGGTAGCCTTCTCGCACGACCTGAAGCACCCAGGCATCTGCGGTGATGCTGGACCACCTGTGGGCGAAGTGAACCAGCCGGCCTCCGGTGCTGGGGGGGACCAGCGGGGGGGGAGAGGCTATGCTGAGCGAGTCAAAAACCCCCACCCTGCTGAGCAGGGGCTGGTGGTGCAGGCTTGGGGGCTTGCTGCCTACGGGACCCGTTACCCATCCCTTGGCCTGCTGGCCCTGTTGGGGAGCTGCAGGGGCCTGATAATGGGGGTATTGTTTGTAGGCAGCCGCCTTCCTCGGGTAAAAGGACTATTTTCCCGAGCCCTTCTTTTTCTGGGAAGGGGCGGAGGTCTTCCTAGAAAGCCTGGTCCTGGTGAGAGTCTCAGTCTCAATTTGTGCAGCCTTTTCCGCCATGGGCTTGCCAAAGAGGTTTTCGCCTCGGCAGGGGACATCGACCAACTTGTCCTGTACCCAGGGCTCAAGGTCTGACGACTGAAGCCAAGCCTGTCGGCGGGCACCGATGCCGGCTGCGGCCACTCGAGCCGAGGCTTCAAAGCCATCATAGGCTGCTCGGGACATGAACTTAGAGCATTCCCGAATGCCCGTGGACAAGGCTAGGAACCTCCGCAAGGGCTCCTCGGAGAGACCAGCGGAGAATCCGGCTAGCTCTTTAGCCAGATCCCGGAGATACATGCCCATGTATAGCTGGTAAGTCTGGACACGACATGCGAGCATAGAGCCCTGGAAGCACTTCTTGCCAAGGCCATCCAGGTTACGGGCCTCCCTTCCAGGAGGCACGAGGAGTGCATCTTCTGGCTCTTAAGACGATGCATGGCCGATTCCACTACCATGGAATGGTGTGGCAGCTGCGCCTTTTGAAAGCCAGGGCTCTTGCGGACACGATAGATAGAATCGACCCGCTTGCTCAGGACCGGCGAGGAGGCCGGACTCTCCCACATGCGGAAGAGTAGTCGTTCCAGCATAGGAGGAACCGGCACAGTAAAGTGTTCCCTCGCGCGGGGAGAGAGTCATACTGGAGGGCGTCGAGCTCTTCGGCTCGAGGCTCCTCCTCGGGATCCGCAGGGAAGGCCAAAGCCTTGGCCATATCCCTAACGAAGTCCGAGAACCGGGCATCCTCCGGGGGGGACTGCTTCCGAGGCTCGGACTCCGGTGAGTCCGAGGGGACACACCGAGTCCGGAAAGAATCAGGTGACTCTTCCTCCTCAGACTCCCAGACCGACTCCGACGAGGACTCGGTGGGGTCGGCCCGGGCAGGGTGCGGCGCGAGCTGCCCCGACGCCGAGGGAGTCGGCGTCGGCGACCTCGGTCCCGAACGGGAGGCCGAGGGCGACCTCGACCGAGGATCGACTCGAGTTCTCATCGACTCGAGGATCGGCTCGGTCTCCGGGGTCGACTTGGACGTCGACGTCCCGGCGGTCGGGGCAGCGACGCCAGCGAAGCCAGCGAGCAGTGCCCTCTGCTGGTCCATGAAGGCAGACAGTCTGCTCTCCAAGGCCGTCAACCTGAGTCTGAGCTCAGGTGACCCAGCAGCCCCCGACTCGGGCCCCGACGGCGTCGGGCCCGACGTCGGCTGTCGCGGAGGCGAGTCCAGAAGGACCACAGGACTTACCCGGGCAGGCATCTCCGACTCCAGGCGAGGTCGCTTCGGAATGTGTTCCTTCTCCAAGGACCCGGGGCGGCTGTCGGGGCTATGCGACCTGGCCCTCGCGGAGCCAGGAGCGTCCACCGACGCCGCCCTCGCGGGTTTTTCCTTCCGACGATGGTCCCCGGAGGGAGAACCCCGGTCGGAGGAGCTCCGGCGACGGTCCGAGCTGGAGCCTTTCGACACGGAGGCCTCCGACGAGGTCGGGTTACGGCTGGGGTCAGCGAAGATTCTCTCACGCTGATGCCGCCGACTTCTCAACGCCTTTGAGGACAGTTTGCTGCAGGGCCCACAGATCAGTTCCTCATGATCTGGGCCCAGGCAGCGGAGGCAAAAGTCGTGTGTGTCGGTCAGTGACATATTTCGGTCACACCGACCACACCGCTTAAACCCACTGGCAGCCATCGGGGGAAAAAGGGCCCCTGCGAGGTCAAAGGACCGGGCTGCCAGGGAAAACGAAAACGAAAGCTGACTAAGTCAGAAAAACCGAAAAAAAAAGTAAGAGGACTCGAGACCGGCGTCGCGAGTCCGGGCGGGGAAAAAACGATCGGCGTCGAACCGAAAGAAAAAAGGATAAAATAAAGAAGAAAATCAACTTTTTCGCGGGGACAAGACGGGGACGTCTGTAGGGCTCCGCGGAAAAAAGAAGACTGGCTAAGATGGCACTTCGGGCGGGAAGACGACCGCGCATGCGCGCTGCAATTCCCAAAGGCTTTCTTTGAAAGCTGGGGAAAATTGCTCCGCGAGGGCTCCGTCGGCGCCGACGTCACCCATAAGTGAGGACTGACTTCCTGCTTGGTCCTGGAGAACTGTTGCCGTTAGCATGGGTGTACTTAATACCACCTCAGTGGGTGGTGTTAACTGCGACCTTGTGTCGATCAGCACATATTGGCATAGGGGACAGGCCCAAAAAGGTCAGCCACTGCACTGATATCACACCACAATTGTATGCAACCAACACAGTCCAGAGCAGAGTAGTAGCCTAATGGTTAGAGCACTGGCTTGGGAACTAAGAGACCAAGGTTCAAGTCCCACTAGCACTTCTTGTGGCCTTGGGCAAGTCACTTAACCCTCCATTGCCTCAGAAAAAATTCAAGTTATTAATGTACCTGTTTAAGTTACAATGTAAACCATTTTGACTAAAATGATAAACTGGTATAAAAACCTGTTAAAAATAGTTACTATGCCCCTTAAAATTGTAGGTGTGCATTCAATGCACACACAAAGAACAAATAGGCAAAATGCCTTAAAATCAGGAAATATTTGCTTACAAGCACCAACTGAATTTGCTTTGGTCATGCATGCCCTACCAGTTGCCACTGGCTGAGCAGAATCCCACTCAGTCTTGATGCCCCAAGCAGCTGCAC
Organism: Ichthyophis bannanicus; assembly: GCA_033557465.1. Classification (NCBI taxonomy): domain Eukaryota; kingdom Metazoa; phylum Chordata; class Amphibia; order Gymnophiona; family Ichthyophiidae; genus Ichthyophis; species Ichthyophis bannanicus. The sequence goes on from CM066045.1 coordinate 140,442,545, forward strand.
AAGGGAGGGGCAATATAACCTGATAAACTACATCTCTGCATGCAGAAGGGTCAAACCAGGACTGATGACATACGTAAATGCCATGCTAGTTTTCTGTGAGGATAACACAACTTTTAGGCACAATTATTGTCACAGTCAAATGCAGAAAAGAGATGGATGCACACGTAAACAGCAAAAGAAAAGCTGGCACACAGATAACACCAAGAGTACTTAAATCATAGGCAAATAAGCTGCACATATTAAAATGGCATGCTAATATTGTCTGTGCCTGATGATTTAGTAACCAGCCTTAGCACCAATATCTCTATGCCTGGTCTTGAGGTGCCTTAAACATCTAGAGCATGGCAACAGGGCTTTCCCAGATGTCTGGATCATGATTCTAAGGGGAAAAGCCCAATGCCACCAAAATAATGTCAGGGCGCATATGCAAATTAGCCACACGGGGCCCCCATTTCTCTGGGAGAGCATGTCAAACTTGCACCGATTTCTGTGCCATGTGTTTGGCTTGTTCTCCCAGTTTAACATTGCCATTTGTGCCACAGTTTAAAATGCATGGCTAATTTACATATGCACCCCTTTCTGCATGCCATTGCTGAAGTCACACGCTATCAGTGCTCTGCAAAGAGGCATACAGAGGTCACAGCGCGTGACTTCAGCACCGGCTTTCTGCATCGGCCTGGATGGAGTCTTCCGGTCCCACACTCCTGCCAAGTGCCAGCATTTCTGAGAGGGAACTGCAGTCAGCTGTATGTGACAACAAACCAAGCCCCTTCTGCAGATTTGATTCAATTTAAAATACTTATGGGGATTATTTTATAAAAGGGCGCCTAGATTAATAGGGCAGGGAGGCTCCTGCTTTATAAAGACACTTAGGTACTCGTGTGTCTTTATAAAATACTAGCAGAAACCCTGCAGAAATGGTACCTAGACTGAAGGTGCCAATATTACACTCGCTCTCCAGCAGGCAAAAATGTGAATGCATACATTTCGCACCAATGAGCGTATTTTATAAAATATGTACGTCAATCGTAACTCTGCCCCCAAACATATCTACTCTACAACTACACGCCGGCTTACGTTGCACATGCTTTTACACATGACCTGGTTTTAGAAAAGCACTTTTATAGACCTAAGGTTTAGAAATTTTCTCTCTAATCTTTAGTGAAGTCCAATACAACATTTCATTTTTACCTACATTTCCGAGCAGCACCTGGCATCCCACTAATAATTTACAAAGCAGCTGGAAAGCTAGAGCACTTTCCAAATGAACCTTTTAGCAGGGATGCTTTCAATTGTTACGTGTTGCGTTGCTGTCCTCCTCATGCCATGTGATTCTTGCTGTGATGAGAGCTAGAAATCTAGACCCAGATGGTGGCATGGGACAATGAAGATGGGTATTACCGTTTTCCAGGGAAAGTAGCAAAGCATCCCTTTAAAGCCAAACTGTGTTCCTGCCTCCTTCCATACTCCTCACATGGGTTTAATGAATGTTATAGTAAGACCTCACAACCAGAACCCACAGAGTAGAGTCACATGCCACCACATCCCTAGTTAAGCAGGACAATGCAGTAAGAGACCAGCAGGATGGACTTTCTAACCATAAACACAAGACTGCAGCCCTAGCTACACTATAGCCTCACCTGGCACTGGTTCTGGTGCAGTCCATCTGTACTGGTTTGGTTTTAACTCTCTCTTTCTCTCTGTATTTACAGTGCACCTGAGGGAGGAGAGAGGTAAGTGATCTTCAGTACTGCAGTATTCAGAGTTCTCGGTCATTGTACAGGAAATGCCAGTGAGTCTCTATGAGCAGAACCTCCAAATAGGATTCATGTTCTGACAGTTTTGGACATGTTACTCCTGGGATTTTTTAGGAGGTTTAGCCTGGCATTTTCTTCTGCTTCTTTGGGCTTCCAGTTTCATTGAAGTGGCCTGTACTAAGGCTATTAATGCCATGAGTGTTTATTCCCAACTACTCAGGGGACTTATTTCAATCTCCAAATCTCTCCATCCTCCTGTATAGTGCAAATAGGAATTACACTTACCTGGTAATTGTGGTTCCTTGAGTGACTCCAGTTTAGTCCTCAACCTCTGGGTAGTGAACCTCCTCCTGCAGCTTGGAGACTGGGCATGTCAAAAACTCATGACATCACTGGATATAGCCTGCTGGTCTCTCCCCATCAGCCCCCAGTGAACTATTGACAAAGCAGACTCAAAAGGAGCTAAAAAAAAAGTTACTGATTTTTTAATTATATTCAAGGGCACACAGAACATATAACCTATCTACCTACTACTCCCCTTCCAGAAGGAAAGGGGCTACTTCCTGCATGCTCTCCTTTCCGTCGAATGCCTAGCCCTAAACAATCCAGAGCAATATAGCAATATATAACAATATAATAATATAACAATATAACAATATAACAATATAGCGCAAAACAAATGGAAGCATCAAAACGACTGAACACCAGTGAAGGCCTATATCCACTTAGTGTTTTTTCTGTTGGGGGAAGTGCAAAGTTAAGACCCCATCCCCAGGCGGGAATGAGGACTAAACTGGAGTCACTCAAGGAACCACAATTACCAGGTAAGTGTAATTCCTATTTCCTTATCGTTCCTCCAGTTTAGTCCTCAACCTCTGGGATGTATCAGAGCAGTAATCATTGGGAGGGACCTTTCCAGCTGGATCTCAACACCACCTCCCTGAAAAACGGCATCCTTAGCCGCCAGAACATCTAGGCGGTAGTGCTTACTGAAAGTATGGAGAGACAGCCAAGAGGCCTCCCTACAGATGTCCACTAGCAGAACCAAACTGTGCTCCGTCCAAGAAGACGCTTGCACTCTGGTAGAGTGAGCTCGTAAGCTCCCTAGGACTGTATGGTCCCATAGAAGATAAGCCGACGCACTTGCCGCTCCAATCTATCCAGAAATGGACTCCTTCGCCGCCGCTTCCCTTTGCGGGGCCCTCCGAACACCCCAAGAGAGACACGATCCGCCTTGCGAAAGTCTCTGAAACCTTTAAACACTGCCGCAGCACTCTTGACGTCCAAACAGCGTAAGCTATGGTTCAATACGCTTCCTCCACCGCAGCTAGCGCTGGAAGAGAGTCCATTTTAGTTAGGTGAACGTAGAAACCACCTTTGGCAACAACGACGACGGAACCAGCCACCAGGCCACCTTCTGTCTGGAGACAGACAAAAAACGATTCCTGACAGGTCAACGCCTGCAACTCCGAAAATCGCCTCGCCGAACAGGTGACCATCAAACATACCGTCTTCAAGGCAAAACCCTTAACCTATGCCTGTTGCAAGGGCCCCAATGGTGCGCTAGCTAACGCTCCTAAAACCAACTTGAGCTTCCCTGGTGGAATTAATATCCTACGACAGGGCTACAGTCTGGTGACTGCTTGAGAAAGCATACCACATCGACCTGTGCATGAGAGCCACTCCCTGTCCTTTGCCCCTATAGCAAGACAGAGCTGCTAACTGAACTCTCCAGGACCTGCCTTTACCAAACATGTCCTGCAGAAAACTTAATACAAGGGAACTGACACTGTTGTGTGCGCGGTGTGCCGCCGCGAGCACCCGTCCTCAAAGATGTGCCATATACGCACATATGCAAGGGACGTAGACTTTGTTTTTTTGTTTGCGGCAAGGTGGCAGACTGCCGTCGAGCAACTCTTTTTCCTTAAACTTGCCCTTTCAATGGCCACCCTGTAAGCAAAAACTAATGCACCTGAGGCATTCGAAAGGAACTCCGTAGCAACAATCTCCAATGTCGGAAACCTCCATGGATTCCTGTCGAGCAACCCATATGGAGGCAGGCATACCATGGGCGCCTCGGGCAGCCTGAGGCCCCCAACCACAAGTTTCCCCGAAGCACTTCGATACGCAGAACCACTCGACCTATGAGTGCCCCCGGTGGAAGACAGAAAAGACCAGATGACGGCCGCCGTTGAAACAGTGCGCGCCGATGCCTTCAGACTGCCTTTCGCGTTGTCTGCTGAAGAAGCGATCCGGTTACGCAGAGTGAAACACCACCATGAGGTCCATTACTGGCTGTCCCCATATGCGACCGATCTGTGCGAACATCTCCGGATGCCACTCCCATTCTCTGGCATCTACTCGGACCCAGCTGAGGAAATCCACCGTCACAATGTCCTTACCCGCAACATGCGCCACCGAAAACGCTGGCAGCCAAAGCTCTATCCACACACACAGACCCTCTGCCGCGGCCTCTATGGCCACACTTTTGGTTCTGCCCTGCCGATTGATGTAGGCCACCGCCACAGAGTTGTCGGACAGTACTCGCACCACTCGACCTGTCACCGTAGCTTTGAATGCCTGCAATGCCCAGCGTATCGCTCGCATTTCCAGTTGGTTGATTGACCACTGGGTCTCCTGTGTACTCCAAGAGCCTTGCGCGAAACGATCTCCGAACGTAGCAGAGTTTAACAAAGTTATTGGCCAAGCTCCCGGAGGAAAGGGTCCATAACCTTTTATTAGACAGAAGCTGGAAAATTACACTTTTTTTTTTTATAGCAGCTTTCATCAATTCAAGATGTTCTACAAGGCACACAACCCAACAGAGCATCACATCTGTTGTACATGCAACAGAACCCTTAAAATATGAGCATACATGAATCCACCGCTTGCCCCGATACAAGCATTGAGTAGCCTATGCGTCTTTTTGGAAATCAGCCAGGTCCTTAAGATCAGGATTGACTACCCTAGGAAACAGGATACTGGACCTGAAAGAGCTTGGTCTGACCCAGTATGGCATTTCTCGTATCCTTATGAACGGAACCTCCCCAAGATCTTTGCCTTGGAAGTAACAGGCTGCTCCTGGCCCTATGGCCGCTGTGGCTAGCTCACACGGAGCAGTGCAGCCTAGTGGTTGAGGCAAGTTGCCAGGAGGACCACGGGTTTGAATTCCAATCAAGAACACCAACCTTGGGCCATAAAAACTGGGGTTTCTGGTCCCACAGGTAGTCCTTCTGGCCTTCGTTAAGCGACTTAACCCTCTGCCTCAGGTATTAAAACAAATTGTGAGCCCTTCAGGGACAAGGGAACTAGAAATACCGTAATCGACTGTATGCCACCCTGACCTGTAGGCAATCAGCATACTCAAATAAATAACTGACTGGGAATATGTGGACCGTAGCAAACACTGGCAGTGGAGAGACATCAGAGCTGGTGCTGGTTCCTGGTCTTCCTTTCTCGCTCTCCCAGTTCTTCTGCCAGCATTGAGAAAAGGCTGAGAATAGATTGTCCAGTGGGCCGGGGGACCTTGCGTCCTGGACATCAGAGAGAAAGAGGGGCTAGGATCTGGGAGCAAAGCCCAAAGAGAAAGGGAAACTGGTGACTGTGACACTGTAGCTCCTCCGGACGGCTCACAGCAGATCCCACAACTGCATCTCCAACCCCATGTAACATCATGAGGACCTCACACACTTTATTACAATCGACATCCCCCCCCCCCCTTACTGGAGAAATTACCTTAGTCTGATAATACAGTCTGAGCAAAGAAATGCAGTCTCACTCTGCAAAGAGTGCACCCAAAAATCATGCCTAAGCAATTGTGAGCACATACAAAATGCACATCTACATGAACGGGTGACCCAGCACCTGTCACCCAAACACAGTGCAGTGAGCACGCTTGAACATAGGCTGAATGCATGGAGCATACACAGAGTATTGACTTCCTCTATGAAACCTTCCAGTGTCCTGGAGCGCTAAGCCCCAGACTGTGCTACCTAGACATCCTTCTCTTCACCCTCAGCATGGGCCCTTTAACAAGATGGCACAGACGGGACAGTGCACCTGCTAAGTGCTTAAAGCCCTGCTCTGAAATGAGAATTTCCTGGGAAGGGCATGCTAAGTGGAGCTATGAAACACACAGGCACCCCTCCCCTCCCCTCCCCTCCCCCCCCCCCCGGCCTTCCTGCAGTCAGAGAAATAGCGGTGGGATACACAGACAACCTTGCAAGTGGAGGTCTTAGAGGTTGCTGCCTGTGTGAACCTGGCGAGGAATACGATTTCGTATTTTACCCCCCCCCCCCAGGCCTTTAGGGCACCAGAGCCTGACAAATGATACAGAAGTTAAGAGCTTTAAATTTTGGTCATATAATCTTGATTTGCAGAACATTACAGTTGCTTGTTTAGTCACTAACCCCTGAGAGCCCATGAGGTGGTCCTGTGGTTATTTCTTCCCTGACTTGCAGAGATCAATCTGATGATGGCTGCATACACATGGTCACAGAAAGGCACTATTGAGTGTACCAGCTGCCCTCTGGTGGCCATAGAACATAGCACAGGCACTTCTTGGTTGACAGTTTAACTGTTATTATATATATATTTTTTTATATCCTAAGGTTTCCTAAACCTGTCCCTGTGAAACCACAGGCATTTGGGCAACTTTCACTATAGAATACACAAAAGCACACTTCCAGCCTGTCCCTCCTTCCACCTACAAGTTAGGGCTCTGCTCTTGAAGAACCTAAAAGCTGGCAGTTTGCCTAATATCCCGGGACTTAACAGATGCTCCTCAGAGACATGATTAGGAGGGAAAGAACATGTGGCATCAGAGATCAATGCCAAAACTGCTGTCCTATAAAACTAAGAATAAACTTAAAAATAAAGAGGACTGATAACAGCCCCCTTAAGGCTGAGGAACCCCCCGAGCCTCAAAAAAACTACAAACAAAAGAAATAAAAACTAGACCTAAAACTCTAGCTATTCTGCCTGTCTTCCTCACACAGGCAGCTCACTGCAAACTCTTGCCACGCAGTCCAAATACCTAGAGAGAAAATGGTTTGCCCCTTTGCCAACGAATTTTGGTGCCAAGAACAGCCACTGCAAAAAGGAGGCCTCAGCAGACTGACAGAGCCCGAAGGCCTTACCTGCAGGGCCGAAAGCCACGCAGCCTGCTCCTAGCACCTTGAATTCATCCAATCCTCAAGCCGTGCTGCTGTGCCTGGCAACCGCGGTGAGTACCGTTCAGCTGGTTCCACAGAGTAAATTAAAATCCTGCAGCAATGGAGAGGGCTCCATCTCACACAGCTTCAGTGTGGCTGTACGGGTCCCGGAGCTCTCTCCCATACCGTCAAGGGAGAGAGATCTGCACCGGCGAATGCCTGCAGCAAGTGAAAATAACTGACAAGGAGGGAAGGCAAGAGCTGCTACTAATTTAAAGAGCCAGGCTCAAATTTAAAATTACTGTAAATATAAGGAAATTTGCTCCTAACAACTAAAGGGAACTAATCCCTGATTGCCAATTAACCAAAGGTAACTGAATTACAGTCAAACCTCGGTTTTCATGATTAATCCGTTCCAAAAAGTCTGACTAAAACCGAAAAACGTATGAAAACTGAAGCAATATTTCCCATAAGAAATAATGTAAATCCAATTAATCCGTTCCAGACACCCAAAAATATTCACAAAAAATACATTTTATAGAGAATAACTATATTTTTACATACATAAAACAATGAGAAATAAATATAAATGACTAATGAAATGGATAAATGAACATTTAACATCACTGAAAGCAAGCTAAGTTCAGTACTGTACAGTACAGTATGTTAACATCTGGCCTTAGCCACCCCTGACAAGCTGCTGTGCCCAGCTCTCTTCGGAATCACATTGGATTCAGCCCATTAAAATACCTTTACATTATCTGCTCAATGCTTCAGAATGGCAGAAAATCTTAATGATATAGCTTGAGACGTACCCTGCAAGAGAAAGAACTGCCTCCCACATTCATGCAACATCTCCTGCTTACATTGACAGCTTTTCTTCCCTGCTACCTCCGAGCCTGAGGGGGCGCTCCAGAGAACGGGCAGGCGGTGGATGAGATCGGGGCCTTCCTCTCTGCGCAATCCTTGCCTCTCTGACTCTGACCAGGCTCGAGGATGTGTTTCATTTACGTGCTCAGCTGGCTTTCGCTTCTCATCACGTGGCGATCGGTGAGTTCGGGGGGCAGTGCTGCCGGGACCGGGCGGGCTTTCGGCAGTGTATACAGACCGGTGTGCAGCGCGAGGGTGTATGTATTTACAGTACTGTACTTTACGAAAACCAAGGCGATGTACGAGAACCGGGACAAAATCTCAGTCAAAAAAGACGTTGAAAACCGAAGCAATGTAAGAACCGGGACAAAATCTCAGTCAAAAAAGACGTTGAAAACCGAAGCGTATGAAAACCGGGGCAAGTGAAAACCGAGGTTTGACTGTAAAAGTATAATTATAGGTAAAAATCAAGAGTAAAATCAGAATAGAATTTGTCACACTAAATGCTCCTTATCTGTTCCCCCAAGAGAGCCCAGAAGCTAGGCTCACTACGTCCTCCTGCTGCATGGAGACTGGACACACTGGGGGCTGATGGGAGGAGACCAGTGATGTCATGAGCTTTTGACATGCCCAGTCTCCAAGCTGCAGGTGGAGGTTCACTACCCAGAGGTTGAGGACTAAACTGGAGGAACAATAAGGAATCAGTCTTTGAAACACCACCATCCAGGAATGCACACTGCTGCCCTCTAGAGGCCAGCATGCATGCACCTGAGCCTGGCACAAGGGGTCACCATTCTGCAACAGCTGGGACTCCCTCTACAGCTTCCCCAGCATCAGGCAGAGGTTCAATGCAAAACATGTTCTCCTCCCTGACAGCATGCAACACTGCCACTCTACCATCAGGCCTACTCTTCATCTCAAGATGTCTATGCTGTAGATTTATGATGATATGGATAATGGGAGTTTATGATACCCTTTCCTCACTTGAAAATGCCACAAGATGCACTTAAATAGTATTTTGGGAGGGGAGGGGGAGAGGAAGGGGAAGTATTTAACATTGTTGGAGATGTATCACAGTATTGAAGAGTCGTCTCCCAAAGGAGGTGAAGATCTCTTCCCCCCTGCTACAGTGCTATATTGCTATTCTGATGCGGCTGCTTTTGGGGTGCAAGTAACTGACTTACTATAGAGGCAATGGGAGCTATATTTTGCACATTTGCTTGCTTGCTTATTAAAATTTGTGTCCCACCTTCTGGAAAGCCCATTCAAAGTGCTTCACAAAATACCATAAGTAAAAATATTTTAAAAACTAAAATACAAAAATATACAATGCTAAAAATAAATAAAACAAACAAACAAACATTAAGCAATAGACACCCAACCTTCTCTCTAGTCCTATTAGTGAACCACATTGCAACATCCAAACGAGTTTCATATTACTGTATATAACATTAAGTTAATCTGTACATAGTTCCCCCGGTTGTCCTATTGTTGAAGTTCCCTGTTCAATGTAAAACTCAATGTTACTTGTATGCATTGTAGTATGTTCTTGTTCAATGTACACCGCACTGATTGTAATAGCGCGGTATAAAAGAATTGTTAAATAAATAAATAAATAAATAAACATGCAAAAATGGCTGATACTACCTGCACTGCCATCCCCAGGACTCCTTATGCAAAGCTCCTCATCCTGTAAAACAAGTGCAAGGTATTGGCTCTTCCCCGAGACAGTGTGAAGGAGGGATATGACTCCTCCCTCTGAGAGAAGTCCTGCCAACATCTGGTGCTTATTCATAGGGGGAGGGGGAAATTTCTAGTTTTCTTTATCCCTGTTTTATTCTCTTTGCTTCTCATGTCTCTCTCAATCATCCAAAATAACCATCCTCTGGTCTAGACAAACAGCCTTGGTTCCCTCCAGAGACCAGTGGCCAAGTTGCACTGTCTTTATAGAGGGGATCCCCTAGCAGGCATTAACTTGAAGAATAGCTGGGACTTGCTCTCAGGGCCAGTGACTCCTGCCAAGCCCAAAGAATCAAATCCACATCTCCTAGACCAGGGGCCTCAAACTCAAATTGCTTTGAGGGCCAAATGAGGACTTATAAAGTAACCCACGGGCTGCATTGTCGGAAGTGACGTTGTGTGGCAAAGTGAGCACCATGCACATACACAACATACATCGCAGCAGCTGCTCCCATCGCTACACAAAAGCTGAACTTACCCTTCAGTATGCTAGACCGACCTGATTCTTCTCCATAGCTGCTTAACACGCCGGAGGAAAAGGAAGAAACGGTCGCTTGCAAACAGCGTGTTCTGTTGCGTGGAGTTTGTCCCCACCCCCAAATGCATCGCGAGCCACATGTTTGAGACCCGGTCCTAGACTGTACTGCTAATGGACCTTCTGGTCCACACGGAACTCAAACAGAGTGGAGACGGCCTGAAGAGTAGTCTTGTACTGAATATATAAAACAGTTTCAAGATTGCGCTTCTTCAGGCCGTCTCCACTCCATTTGTCTGTGGACTATCTTGATGAGTTTTATTCTTCTCTTTTGTTCCACCCATATTGAAATAACAGTCTCTTTCTTTCTTTTCTCAGCCCTTGTAAGGGAACAGCGAGGTACGTAATTTCAGCATAATCTTCTCTAGGATGTTTCTTGACATGGATGCAGGGAGAAGGGGCAGGGCTAGTGCAAGGATACAAGACACTCTAGGTGAACCTTCAACCCTGCCACCACTCTCCAGGACCTGCAATGGTATTTAAACAGCAACGCAGCACTTACTCAAACTCTCTGGTGCCGTCTTGCTCTCTGTGACCTGTCGAGGACTTCCTGTTTGTGCTGGACATTCCTGGTAAGTGCTGCTGGTCTTGGAGCGGGCGGCAGTGGCACCCTGGATATATTGGTGCTCTCGGCGGCTTTTGGGTCACACCAGCCTGGGGGGGTGGGGGGTTAGGAGACATGGGAAGAATGCAATGCTCTGCATTTATTCATGCCTTGCTTTTCTATTATATGTATGATAATCGAACTGCCTGGGCCCTGTAGTCCCCCTCCCTAGTTTCTGGTTCAACATTTACTCCCCTGTTACAGTGAACGTAAAGTGACTGTTCTGGTAATCAAGATCATTGCAGTTTGAGTATTCAGTAGAAGGGAATGTATAAGCAAGACAAACTTTTTTTCCTGCTTTTCTTCCCAAACTCAGAGCTATCCCTGCAGCCTTCAAGCATGCTGTAGTTACACCTCTCCTCAAGAAACCCTCACTAGATCCTGCCTGTCCTATCGACCCATCTCCCTCCTCCCCTTCGTTTCTAAACTTCTTGAACGTGTGGTTCACCACCATTGCCTTGACTTTCTCTCCTCTCAAGCCCTCCTGAATCCTTTACAAGCTGGCTTTCATCCTTTACATTCTACTGAAATGGCTCTTGCCAAAGTCTCCAGCAACTTGCACCTGGCAAAATCCAAAGGCCTTTACTCGGTCCTCATCTTCTTGATCTCTCTGCTGTTTTTAACACTGTTGATCACAACCTTCTCCTTGATACCTTGTCCTCACATGGTTTTAAGGGCTCTGTGCTATCCTGGTTCTCTTCTTATCTCTCCCATTGCTCTTTCAGTGTGTGTTCTGGTGGCTCCTCCTCTGCTATCTCGCTCCCAGCTGGTGTACCCAAGGATCTGTCTCGAGTCCACTCCTTTTCTCTCTCTGTACCCGTCTCTTGGTGCATTCACCTCTTTCTATGGCTTTCGGTACCATCTTTATGCTGATGACTCCCAGATCTACCTATCTACTTCTCCAATTCCATTGCTAAGGCCCCTAACCAGACTCGACACCTGTATACTACCCTCAAATCCCTCTCTTCTATACATACCACAACTCCCGCTACTACATCCCAACCCTCTCCTCCTCCCTCCCATCTGGCATCCTTTTTCAATGACAAAATCTCATCCTTGCGAGCCTCTTTACCTCACTGTCCCGCTCCTGTCCATTCACCCCCCCCTGCTGCATCGCCTCCCCCCACCTTTCACCTTTCTCATACTTGGGCTTCTTTCTCTTTGCCTACCACCTCAGAATTGCATCATCTTATCTCCTCCTCCAGGAAAACTACCTGCTCTCTTGACCCTATTCCTTCCTCCTGGCTACTAACTCCCTCCCTTTCACTTCTCCCCTATATTCTCTCTATTTTTCACTCCAGTCTTTCCACTGGGACCTTTCCCCGTCCTTGGAAACACGCCCTAATACGTCCCATTCTAAAAAAGCCCTCCTTGGATCCTCTGGTTCCCGCACATTATCGCCCAGTCTCCAATCTCCCTTTCCTCTCCAAGCTTCTTGAAAAACTAGTCTTTGCACAGCTTACTCACCACCTTGACTCCATCCACTTTCTTCACCCCCGACAGTCAGGATTTCGTACCGGTCATAGTGTAGAAACCACCTTACTTGCCTTCACCAATGCATTGCACGTTGCCCATGAGCACGGGGATATCTCAGTAGCTGTAGCACTCGATCTATCTGCTGCATTTGACTTAGTGGACCACTCCCTTCTTCTTCTTCGCCTACGGGAAGCAGGTCTCTGTAGTGTTGTCCATCGCTGGTTTCATTCTTTTCTTTCCTCCCGGTCTTGCACTGTTCTCTCCTCTTCTCCTTCAACCCCCTCCTCTGACCCATTTCCGCTCACTTGTGGTGTTCCCCAAGGTTCAGTCTTAGCACCTCTGCTTTTCAACCTTTTCCTGGCCCCCCTTGCTCTGCTGATTCAGCAATCCGGAATATCGGCATTCTACTATGCTGATGACATTGTCCTCCTTCACCATACTTCCCCCTCCTGTCCAGATCTCTCCCCATTGAACTCCTGCCTCACTACAGTAGCCTCCTGGTTGACACAAAACTGCCTTCACCTTAATCTCACCAAAACTATCGCAATTTGGTTCTCTTACGGTAATTCACCTCCCTCACTAGCGCCTTCTTTCTCCGACACCCCCGTTCCCCTAGTCTCTACCTTCCGGTATCTTGGAGTCCACTTCGACTCAGATCTCTCTTTTAAAAGCCCACGTCTCTCACATTACTAAAACTTCCTTCTTTTACCTCCGCCAAATTCGAGCAATACGTCCTTTCCTTTCCCCAGCAGCCCTTACTACTTTACTTCTGTCACTGGTCATGTCACGGGTGGATTCTCTAACTCGGTTCTCATAGGCCTCTCCAAATCCCAACTTGCCCGCCTCCAGAGGATCCAAAATACCGCTGCCCGTCTTCTTACTTACTCCTCTTCCCGGGACCACATCACACCTCTACTCCTTCACCTCCACTGGCTACCCGTTCCCTTCCGCTCTCAATACAAATTGCTCTCCCTAGTGCACAACATCCTCCACACTAATACTCCACAGTACCTAGCTGACCTCATATCTTTCCACTCCCCCAGGCATACACCCGTTCTTTCCATCTCAATCGCCTCACTCTCCCTTCACCTTCCCTTGCCCACCTACAATTTACACGATCCTCTGCCTTCTTTTTCATAGGACCTGCCTTGTGGAATTCACTTCCCTCATCCCTCCGTCTTGAACCTAACCATAGCACCTTCAAGAAGGACCTAAAAACTCACCTCTTCTCTACAGCATTCGGTCTTCCCTCCCCCTTGTGTGACTTCTCCTAGACTTTATCCCCTTTTGTATGCATCCTCTTCTGTCTTGTCCTGTGTTTTCTCTCTGTTTCTTTTCTCCTGAAACCATTGTAACTTCTTTTCCATTTCTATGGCCTCGAGCCGTCCTCTTTAATTTTGTATCTTGTACACCGCTTTGCTTGTTTCAGAAAGGCGGTTTATCAAATAAAATTACCATAACCATACCATAACTACCTTTCCTCTCTTATCTCTCCCTACACCCCTCCGCTCTTCTGGCAAATCACTTCTATCTGTGCCCTTCTCTTCTATTGCTCAGACTTTGCTCCTTTCACCTTGCTGCTCCTTATGCCTGGAACAAACTACCTGAGTCTGTATGTCAGGTTCCTTCTCTCACCCTTTTCAAATCCAGGCTGAAAACTCACCTCTTCGCTGCCAATTTCGGATCTTGACTCACCTGATCTCCTTTGTTTCCTTACCATCCCCCTAGAGGTATCCCATGTCTATAGCTACTGTGTTGTCTGTCTTAACTAGATTTTTAGCTCTGATGAGCAGGGACTGTCTCTTACATGTCTGGCAGCGCTGTGTACATCTTGTAGCGCTATACAATGCTCAGTAGTAGTAGAGCTGTGCCCCCTACATATACCGGGACAAAAACTAGGATTCTTTCGGCCCTGATCCCCCTAGAGGCTTGTGAAAATGACTTATAAAGCTCACTGCTCCTGACATCATCCAAAAATGAAATGATCGCTGTCTGATGTCATAAGCTTCACAGCCCATTCTGGGGGAGGGAGGAGCCAAATGTTTAGAAGGACTGAAAAGCAGGAAACCCTAAATACAAGTCACGCTTCTACCATTTAATCATATTTTGACTACTAGTAAAAAAAACTTTATTTGTGGTCATCTCGACCAGCTGCATATGTGAGGCTGACAGTGTATAAGAAGTACATGGACTGTTCAAAGACTCACTTGTAAAGTGAAAACACATAGGTAATTTAATGTTTCTTGGAAACATTAGGATAGGACCCAGGCTTGCTAAAGAAGGTGCAGAATTTTCTACCAAGAACCCTGCTAAATGTAAAGTTACATTTAGGAAGCTGGATCTGTCGTTTGGACCCGGCCCACTTTTTAAAGATTTATTTCTGGGGCCTTGAGGCAGGGCTCAGATAGATCTGCTTCACTTAGTGACAGAGAGTGAGTTTGCTGTTTTCTGATACCATCATGCAAAGCACAAATCATGTTTCTTGGGTCTGGGGTTGCCTATTATTTTCTTCTGATGAGACAAATAACTATGTCTGTCTTTTTTCTTACAGCAACAGTGAGGGAAGAAAAAGGTAAGTGGACTTTCTGAAACAGCTACGAAGCCTAATTCTTTGTAGAATTAATGGAAATTACACTTACCTGGTAATTGATGTTCCTGGAGGAACTCCAGTTTAGTCCACACTTCCTCCTGCAGCTTGGAGACTGGGCATGTCAAAACTCGTGACATCACTGGATGTAGTCTGCTAGCATCTCCCATCAGCCCCAGTGAACTATTGACAAAGCACACTTAAAGGAGCAACATATAAGTAGCCAATTATAACCAAACAACTGTAGTAAACTATATACAAGAAAACGTCCCCTCAGCAGAGCGACAGAATAGAAGCACAAGAATATACAGAAAATGAAAAGAATAAAGATACCTACCGGTTACTGAAACCTGCATCCGATAGGACAGTCATGATCATCATACGATCCTGGGTGGGAATTGAGGACTAAACTGGAGTTCCTCCAGGAACATCAATTACCAGGTAAGTGTAATTTCCATTTCCTTATCGTTCCTCCAGTTTAGTCCACACTTCTGGGATGTAACAGAGCAGTACTTATTGAGAAGGACCTCTCCAGCCGGCTTTCAACACCACCGAACCAAATACGGCATCCCTTGCTGACAAGACATCTAGGCGGTAATGTTTACTGAAAGTATGCAAGGACGACCACGTAGTCGCCCTACAAATTTCCACAGGCAGTACCAAGCTATGCTCTGCCCAAGAAGTCGCCTGCGCTCTAGTGGAATGAGCTCGTAAGCCAGACGGAACTTGTCGACCTGACAAGAGATATGCCGACGCAATTGCTTCCCTAACCACCTAGCAATAGATGCTTTCGCAGCCGCTTCGCCCTTACGAGCACCCCCAAACAAATGAACAGCCGGTCCAATTTGCAAAAGGCTTCCGACACTTTTAAATAATGCTTAAGCACCCGCTTAACATCTAAAACGGCAAAGCCCCCGATCAGTAGTGTCCCCCACTCAGAGAACCTAGCAACAGAAGAGAAACTGTTTGATTTAAATGAAATGGAGAAACTACTTTAGGCAAAAAGGATGGCACGGGCCGAAGCACCACCTTTTCCGGAGAAAATGATAAAAATGGCTCTCTGCAAGAAAAAGCCTGTAATTCCGAAACACGTCGCGCTGAACAAATAGCCACCAAATACATTGTCTTCAGAGTTAAATCCTTTAAGGACGCTTGCTGCAACGGCTCAAAAGGTGCCTTAACCAGTGCTCCCAAAACTAAATTGAGATCCCACGGAGGCAGCACAACTCTACGAGAGGGACGTAACCTGGTGACCGCCTTCAGAAAACGCAAAACATCCGTATGCACGCCAAGCGCCACTCCCTGGACTTTGCCTCTATAGCAAGCTAGTGCTGCCAACTGAACTCGCAAGGAACTGGCCGCCAGTCCCTTATCACAGCCTTCTTGAAGGAAACTTAAGACTATCGAACGGACACCTTCGCTGCTCGCACCTGTCTTCTTGAACACCAATCCTCAAATATGCGCTATATATGAACATAAGCTGAAGAGTAGCAAATCACCTGGGCCGGATGGTATACATTCAAGGGTATTGAAAGAACTGAAATATGAGATTGCAGACCTGCTATTAGTAATCTGTGAACTATCATTAAAATCATCTCTAATACGGAGGAAGTGACGTCACCGGAGCCGATGGCGGCCTGAAAGAGCTGCTCCGGCACCGATCCGGCCGTTTAAAGAAATATTGCGACCCCCCGGAGGTGGAAAGTGGTGGTCCCGGGTGCGGGAAGCGGCCGGAGCTGACCGCGACGGCTGGAACGCCGGCGGCGGTATAATTCGGCGGCAGAGAGCCGCGTGAGCGGGAGGCCTATACAGCCGCGTGGAGGGCAGAAATGGCGCCCGGAGGCATCAAAGAGGCGGCGTGAGTGGCCGGCGGTAGCCTCGGACTGGCGCATTTCCCCAGCTGTGCAGTTCCTCCGAGAGAGAAGAGTGCGGAGCACAGGAGTGCTGGAGGAGCCCGGACTGTGGGGCAATGAATCTGGCAGCAAACAGAGGCTGAGGAGGGAGCCCACAGGACCGGAGACAGTCATAAAACTGTGAGTCTGCAGTGCTAGAGTCAGAGGGCACTGGGAGGACCTGGTGCAGCACAGAGCAGAGTGATAGTATTGTGTAAGGCTGCCCTTAGTGCCAGCAAGGGTGAAGAGTGACAGACCAGTGCAGAGCTAGACTGCACAATCTGGGGCAGAAATGACCACTAGAAGGAAAGCGGCAGATCTCAAAGAGTTTGCCTACCCTGGATCGCATGGAGGGAAGGGAGAAGCCGGCCAGACAGGGCATAAAAAGCCACCTGATGGGCAAGAAGAGCAGAGTGAAGAAGTGGAGAGGGAGAATGTAACAGCTCTTGGGCAGGAAACTATGCAACATATCACCAGAGCGGAGCTTAGAGACTGGTTTCTTGAAATTAAAAATGAGGTGCAATCTGTGAAGAATGAGTTGAATGAGGTGTTGGGTCCCCTGAAGGAGGGAAGTCGGCGAGTTGGTGTGTAGAATGGGAGATCACGAGAACAGGTTACAAGAACTTGAACAACAACAGGAAGAAGAGACCCAAAGGAATGTGAAGTTAGGATCTCAATATGAAGCTCTGCTATATAAGCTGGAGGATCTGGAGAAACCGGTCGCGACGCAACAATTTGAGACTCCGTGGGATCCCAGAGGAAAAGGAGTTTATGGACAGTGAAAAGGTTGCGCGATCGGTGTGCCTGGAAGCTCTCCGACAAGGTGGAGAAGAGGTGACAGCTATGGACATACAGTTGGAAAGAGTGCACCGTGCATTGGGCAAACCAGTTGGCAATAAACCACGAGACATCATCATATGCCTAGCACGGTATAAAATCAAAGAGAAAATTGTGCATAAAATACGGAGAGCAGGAGCCCTCATGTGGCAAGGGTACCCGGTGCACATATATGAGGACCTTTCTGCGGGCACGTTGCAGCGGAGGAGGGCTATGCAACCTGTTACACAAATCCTGCGGAGGGAAGACATTAAATATCGATGGCTTCATCCATTTGGACTCTCGTTCACAGTTAAAGGGCAACCATGGCGGCTACAGACTCCGGAGGAGGCAAATGCAGGCCCTCCGGGCGGCAGGACTGCCCCCCACGGCGGATGGTGTGGGGGCCGGTACGGCACCTGGCGGGTGGCGGGGGCGGGGTGGGGGCAGCCCACAGCACCGGCGTGCAAGGACTGCACACCCAGGGCGGGAGCTGCAAGCCGCCCAGCTGCCGGAAGACACTTGAAGGTCTTTGTGGACTGATAGCAGGTTGGTTTAACTGTTGAAGGGTGCAGGTGGAGTGTTATGTCTCTGTCTGACCCTCTTGGTAACATATAGGACTTGTGTAATGTAATTTGGGGAAGAGAAGGGAGGGGAGTTGGAGAGCGGGTGGTGAAGGGGAAGGAGTAAGTGGATGGGAGGGGGAGGAGGATTCCGGGAACAGGGGAGACGGAAGGAGGGGTATTGAGGGTGTGGGAGGGGCATGTGGAGAGGACCCGGGGGGCAGAGGGGATGAGTAGGGACAGAGGGAGGCGGGTGAGTGGGTTGGTAGCCGGGGGGGGGGGGGGTAGAGATGAGAATAAGTGTTAGGCTGGGGAAGGTAGGGGGCGCACTACTCCTGAGTTATCCTCTGGAAATGATGGAGGATATGGGGGGGAGGGGGGGAAGGGGGGGAGGCCTTGAGGGGGTTCAAAGAGGTTCGACGGGTGAGGAGAGGAGGAAGAGGAGGAGGGGGGAGGTATGGGGCAGGGAGGGTGGGTGGCGGGTTAGGGGGAGGGGGGTGTGGGAAGCAGAGGAAGTTGCGGATTATGACCTTGAATGTCAAAGGGCTGCGTTCCAGACAGAAACGACGGTTGGTGGAGATGGAGGGTAAACGAACAGGTGCTGATATTATGTGCATACAGGAAACTCATTTGCGGGTGGGGCAGGAATATATGTTAGAATCTCGGCAGTACCCTACGGTGGTTCTGGCGGGCCAGAGACTAAACTCTAGGAAGGGGGGGGTGGGCATCCTGATAGGGGGGAGCATCATAACCTGGTGAAGGAGGTTCGACGGGGAAACGGAGGTCACTGGGTGGGGGTGCTGCTGCAAATTGAAAGGGAGGAGGTGTGGGTGATCAGTTGGTATGGCCCCAATGAGAAACAGGGGGAGGCCTATGAGCAATTTTTGAAGGAGTTGGAGGGAGTGGGGAATATTCCAATAATACGGGGAGGAGATTTCAATTTGACGTGTAATCCCAGAATTGACACCAGCAGGGGGCAGGGGGGTGGGGGGCGAAGGGATAGACAAAGCCTGCATAAATTGAGAGAACGCCTGGGTTTGGTGGATGTTTGGAGGAGCTGGCATCCGGGAGAACGGAAATATACATACTATTCCCCAGTACATAGCTCCTACAGTAGGTTGGATATGATATGGGGGGGTGGAATTTGGCTGGATAGAGTACAGGATATAGAACATGGTTCGATCACTTGGTCCGACCATGCCCCGGTGAGTGTATGTTTCGATCTGGGTCGGAAAGAGGATAGTCTCAAATTTTGGAGACTCAACAACTCTCTGTTAGAAGAGGAGAAGCATGTGGGGAAGATTAGGGCTCATATACAGGACTACCTCCAATTTAACGATACAGGGGAGGTGTCTATGGGGGTACTCTGGGATGGTTTAAAAGCGGTGATGCGTGGCCAGTTGGTTAGCCTAGGGGCGCGGGTGAAGCAGGAAAAAGAGGCTGCGGAAAGTAAATTATTGCAACAGCTGCGGCGTTTAGAGGGGGTACATCAGAAGGTGTCGGATCCAAGCATCCTTGCGGAGCTCATTAGGGTTAGAGCGGAGCTGAGTACACTGCGGGCCCAGGAGATAGCATTCCAGCTTGCGGTACTGAAGCAGGCCCATTTCGAAGGCGGGAATCGGGCGGGGAAGATACTGGCCAGTCGCCTGAAGGGGCGGCGGCAAGCAGCGCATGTGGATGGTATTAGGAATACTAAAGGGGACTGGATCCACACCTCAAAGGGTATTAGGGGGGTGTTTCGGGAGTACTATCAGAAAATTGTATGAAAGTGAATTGGAGGTGGGAGGGCAGGACACGGCTGACTTTTTGGAGGAATGTGGTCTGTCGCAAGTGACCGCGGAGGAAAGAGAATATCTCGGGCAGGAAATCCGGGAGGAGGAGGTGAGGAGGGCTATAACCACACTGAAATTGGGAAAGGCGCCAGGGTTGGATGGGTATACGGCAAAGTTCTTTAAGGTCTTCTCAGACCAGATCACGCCCCTCTTTACTAAGGTGGTTAATAAGGTGCTACAGGGGGAGGGCCTTCCGCGCACAATGGCGGAGGCGGGTATAACAGTCCTGCCGAAACCAGGTAAAGATAAGGGGGTATGCGGCTCCTACCGACCTATCTCCTTGATAAATTTGGACGCAAAGTTGTTGGCAAAGATTTTGGCGAATAGAATTCAAGATGTGGTTCCGCACCTGATTCATCCGGATCAGACGGGTTTTTGTGAAGGGGCGTCAGGGTAGTGATAATGTGAGGAAAGTTTTGAATGTCATGTGGCATCTTCAGCGTACCACCGAGGAGGCAGTGTTAATCACAGTAGATGCCGAGAAGGCATTTGACCGGGTGGAGTGGTCGTTTATGTTTCAGGTTTTGGAGACCATGGGGTTTGAAGGGAGGTATATTAGTTGGATTAAAGCGCTTTACCAGGGACCGCGTGCTAGAGTTAGGGTGAATGGCGGGTACTCTGAGAGTTTTGAGCTCCACAGAGGTACTCGACAGGGATGTCCCTTGTCACCCCTCTTGTTTGCACTGGCTATAGAGCCGCTGGCAGCCTATATCAGACGGGTGACGGATATTAAAGGCATGACGATAGGTGGGAGGGAGGAAAAGATTGGGCTGTTTGCAGATGATGTTGTCTTCACCCTGACCCAGCCCCTTACAACTCTACCGGTGCTCTTGACGGCTATACACAGGTACAGCCGCCTCGCGGGATATAAAATGAATCAAGGGAAGACGGAATTGTTGGGATTTAATTTGACGCCCAGGGTGGAAGAGAGCCTCCGACACCACTTTAAGTTTCGGTGGGTGGAGGGGAGATTTCGGTATTTGGGGATCCAGTTAGGGACCCCTCTAGTTCGGCTTAAGCAATGGAACTATCAAGGTTTGATTGAGAATGTCCGGCAGGATCTATCCCGGTGGCGGGGGTTGTATTTGTCTTGGCTGGGCCGCATTGCGGTGGTAAAAATGAATGTACTCCCACGGTTATTATTTGTGTATATGTCTCTGCCGTGTAGGCTGGTTAGAAAAGAAATCGATCGGATGCAAAATCTCCTGCTGCAATTTATTTGGGAAGGTAAGCGCCCAAAAGTCGCCAGGGCGACCATGTATAGGTTAAAAGCAGAGGGGGGATTTGGGGTCCCGTCGTTGCTCCGATATTATGAAGCGGCGCAACTTCGGGCGCTGTTTGCTTGGAAGGAGGGGGTGGAGAGACCTGGCTGGGTGGAGATGGAGGAAGGGGAGGGGGCAGTGGTGGGGGCATGGATATGGGACCCTGGTGGGGGGGGGACGGAGAAAGGGGATGGGAATCCCTATCGCGAACTAACCAGACAGGTTTGGGTGAAATGGAAGCGGTTTTTGCTAGAGGGGAAACAAGTCTCCCGCGAAACTCCACTTCAGACTTTAATGACGGGCAGGATGGGTGAGGCAGCAGGGGTTTTTAGGAGGTGGGGGGCGAAAGGATTACGGAAAGTGGGTCAATTGGTGGAGGAAGGGGGGCACATTCGGGGATTTGAGGTGCTGCAACAGCAATATGGCTTGGAGGAGTCCGATAGATTTGCCTATGTAAGTCTGTGGTATCGGCTTCAGCAGCGGGAGGTGAAGCAAGATTGGATGGCGAAGCGCACGCAGTTTGAGGAGATGATGGGGAGTGCTGGGATGCCCACTCGGATTATTTCAAAGTTATACAAACTTCTGGGGGAATACCAACAGGGACCTATAAGGGGTCAGTTGCAATGGGAGGAGGAGCTGGGGGGGCAATGGGATGTTGAGAGGTGGGAAAGAATTTATATCAGAACCCATAAATTGGCTCCGGGAACAGCTATGCTGGAAAACAGCTATAAGCTACGGTTAAGAATGTACTGGACACCGGTGTGGCTGCACGCCCTTTACCCTGCGAGTTCGGATAGATGCTGGAAAGGGTGTGGGGATAGAGGTGATTTGCTGCATATGCTGTGGGGATGTACGATAGTTCGGGATTATTGGCGGGAGGTGGAAAGCCTTACGGCAGCCATTACAGGGGTGCAGGTGGGTTTTACCCCTGGTGTGGTGATTCTGAATGAAGGTGTGCTGGGAGGGGGAGGGAGAGAATTGGTTAGACTACAGGGGTACTGTGTCATTGCCGGGAGGATGGGTCTGCTGCAATGGTGGAAGAAACAGGATGTTCCCCCAATAGCGGAGGTGGTGGGGCGTATAGAGCAGCTTAGGGGGTATTGTGCAATAGAAGCTCATCACAAACATACTGTCCACAGGTACAATAAGGTGTGGGAACGATATGAGCATTGGAAGGCAGGAGGGGGGGGGGGGGGGGGTTAGTATAAAATCATGGTCAGGGTTGTAGTATACAATCCTTGTCCCCTCCACCTGTAGGTGTGTCGGGTGGGCTGTTCCTGTATGCACCTCTGTACTTCTGCACCTCGGGTTAAGATTTGCCGTGGTTACTATTAGTCAGCTCACCGCTGCTTGTATGGCGGAAAGGGGATCTTCTGCTTTACGGGAGGGAGTGAGGTTTGGGTTGGGAGGTTTAGGGCTAGCGGGAGTAGAGGGGGAGGATATTATTTGGGGGGGGGGGGTCTCTTATTATTACGGTTAATGTGTGGTCTGTGGTCTCTATGCTTGTATGGTCCACAATAGACGAATCTTTGCCTGTATAAACTGTAGAATGTATAAACTGTACAAGATACAATGTATAAAGTGCAAAACAGAGTATGGGGGATAACAGAAAATGGAGTAGCACTATGGGCGGGGTTTCACCCCACATGCTGATGACACTGTACAGAATGTTTTTTGCTTTTTGTTTTTGTGTCGGGGGGGGGTCCCCGAAGTATGTTATGTATTGCCTGTTATGTTGAGTGCTAATAAAAACTTTTAAATTACAAAAAAAAAAAAATCATCTCTAATACCTGAAGATTGGAGGATCGCCAATGTAACACCAATTTTTAAAAAGGGTTCCAGGGGTGATCCGGGAAACTACAGACCGGTGAGCCTGACGTCAATACCGGGAAAAATGATAGAAACCATCATAAAGAATAAAATTACTCAGCATGTAGATAGTCATGAACTAATGAGAGACAGCCAACATGGCTTTAGACAAGGAAGATCTTGTCTTACTAATCTGTTATGTTTTTTTGAAGGAGTGAATAATCAGGTGGACAAAGGTGAGTCGGTTGATATTGTGTATCTGGACTTTCAGAAAGCCTTTGACAAGGTCCCTCATGAGAGACTTTTGGCAAAACTAAAGAGTCATGGGATAGGAGGCAGTGTACTATTGTGGATCAGGAACTGGTTAAAAGATAGAAAGCAGAGGGTAGGGCTAAATGGCCAATTTTCCCAATGGAGAAAGGTGAATAGTGGTGTACCCCAGGGATCTGTGCTGGGTCCGCTGCTTTTTGACATATTCATAAATGACCTGGAAAGTGGAATAACGAGTGAGGTTATCAAATTTGCAGATGACACAAAACTATTTAAAGTTGTTAAAACCCAAGAGGATTGTGGAAAATTGCAAGAGGATCTTGATAAATTGGAAGACTGGGCATCAAAATGGCAGATGAAATTTAATGTGGACAAGTGCAAGGTTATGCACCTAGGGAAGAACAACCCAAACTATGGTTACACGATGCAAGGTTCCACATTAGGAACCACCACCCAGGAAAAAGATTTAGGCGTCATTGTGGATACCATGTTAAAACCCTCAGCCCAGTGTGCAGCGGCGGCCAAGAGAGCAAATAGAATGCTAGGTATGATAAGGAAAGGAATGGAAAATAAAACAAAGGATATTATAATGCCTCTATATCGTTCCATGGTGAGACCGCACCTTGAATATTGTGTGCAATTCTGGTCGCCGTATCTTAAAAAGGATATAGAGTTATTAGAAAAGGTTCAGAGAAGAACCACCAAAATGGTAAAGGGGATGGAAGGATACTCCTATGAAGAAAGGCTAAAAAGGTTAGGGCTCTTTAACCTGGAAGAGAGACGGCTGAGGGGAGATATGATAGAAGTCTATAAATTAATGAGCGGAGTGGAACGGGTAAACGTAGATCGATTGTTTACCTTATCAGAATATAGAAAGACTAGGGGACATGCAATGAAGCTACAGGGTAAACTATTTAAGACTAATAAAAGAAAATATTTTTTCACTCAACGTGTAATCAAACTCTGGAATTTGTTACTGGAGGATGTAGTAAAGGCTGTTAGTGTAGCTGGGTTTAAAAAGGTTTGGACAAGTTCCTGGAGGAAAGGTCCATAAGCCATTATTAAGAAGGGACCCAGGATATCAATGCTTGAACCAATACAAGCATTGTGGAACCTGTGTCCCTTGGGGAAACTGCTAGGTACATATGACCTAGATTGGCCACTGTTGGAAACAGAATACTGGGCTTGATGGACCTTGGTCTGACCCAGTATGGCATATCTTATGTTCTTATGTTCTTATAAAGCGAGAAAGACATCTACATCGCTGGTGTAAGTACAGTAGATATAACAGCTCCCGAATAACCTTTTTGCCTTAGCCGTGCCCTTTCAATGGCCAGATCGTAAGCGAGAACCGATCCATTTGAGGCATACTCAGTGACCCTTGAATCAACAGACTCTCCGACACTGGCAGCCTCCATGGCTCTCCATCGAGAAGCCGCATGAGGTCGGCATACCATAGCTGCCTCGGCCAGTCTGGAGCCACTAGCAACACTCTCCCCGGGTGCGCCTCTATACGCTGCACCACTCAGCCTATCATCGCCCACGGTGGGAAAACGTAGAGAAGACCCAACAGCGGCCAACTCTGCATTAGAGCGTCGATCCCTTCTGACATCCGCTCCCGTCGCCTGCTGAAAAAGCAGTTCACCTTCGCGGACTGGAAGGTCGCTATGAGATCCATGATTGGCGGTCCTCATCGAAGAACTATCTGCGCAAACACCTCCGGATGTAATTCCCATTCTCCAGCATCCACTAGAACCCTGCTGAGGAAATCCACCGTCACATTGTCCTTGCCCGCAATGTGTACAGCCGAAATTGCCAGCAGGTGCTGCTCTACCCAAGAGAACAGCTCGTCCGCCTCCTCTTCCATGGCCGTACTTCCTGTACCGCCTTGTCGATTGATGTAAGCCACTATAGCGGAGTTGTCTGACAGCACACGCACTGCACGGCCCTTCACCGTCGCTGTCACCACCGCTCGGAGCTCTAACCTGTTGATCGACCAAGCGGTCTCCTGCGCCGACCAACGGCCTTGTGCGAAGAGCTCTCCGCAATGAGCCCCCCAGCCCACAAGACTTGTGTCTATCAATGATGACAGCCACTTCAGTTGTTCCAGAGGCATCCCGGCCGACAGAGACCCTGGATGCAGCCACCACGTCAGCGCCTGCCTGACCCCTAGGGGACAGGGCAATTGTTTGCTCAACGGATTGGCCTGATGAGACCAACGGCGAAGTAACGCCCGTTGCAGCATCCGCATATGAAATCTGGCCCAAGGCACCGCTTCCAAGGACGCCGCCATTGTTCCCAGCACCCTGAGGTAACCCCATGCCGTAGGTGCTGGAGTTGCTCTGAACTGATGCACCACTTTCTGAACAATTCGTACGTGACGATCCGGGAGAAACACCGCTCCCCGCTGGGTGTCGAAGTGCACTCCCAGGTACTCTAGGTTCTGGGATGGGCTCAGGTGACATTTCGCCGTATTGACCACTCAACCGAGCCCCTCCAAAAATCTCATCACCTTTTCCGTAACCTTTATGCTCTTGCTTCTGGACTTTGCCCGAATCAACCAATCGTCGAGATATGGATGTACCAAAAGAATTAATTAGACTTACCTGCTAATTGTTGTTCCTTAAGGAACTCTAGTCCAATCCCGGAACCATAGAGTTTAGAATCTCCTCCAGCAGCCTTGGAGACTGAATGACATCACAGCTCTTCTCTCTCTGGTATAAATAAGCAAGGACCGCCCCCTTCCACCAGTACCTATTGACAAAGCAACTCAGCAGAGCAACAAATAAGTAGATAAAGAACAACAAGATAAACTAAATAAACGTTGGCTAGAATCTAAAAACCTGTGCATATTCTAACCTTCTCCTCGACGAAGGACCTTGTAGAAATGCCAAAAACGTAGAAACAAAACCGTGCTTCTGCGGGGTTCCCATTGTGGCTCCACTCCGCGTCCTCCGGAACCCCACTCCTCTTCCGGAGACATCCTCTCCAATTTGACCCCTTTTACTAAGATAAAATGGACAACACCTTCAGGCTGCATACCCTGGGAGGGGTCCGGGATTGGACTAGAGTTCCTTAAGGAACAACAATTAGCAGGTAAGTCTAGTTAATTCTTCCTTTTCGTCCCTCTAGTCCAGTCCCAGAACCATAGAGGATGTAACAGAGCAGTGCACATCAACGGGAGGGACCAGAAAACCCAGCCTGACGCACCGCTGAGCCAAAACAAACGTCTTCCGCCACCTGTACATCTAACCGATAGTGCTTCGAGAATGAATGCAATGATGAAGTCGCCGCTCAACAAATGTCCGTGACCGAAACCGAACTGTACTCCGCCCACGACGCCGCTTGCGCCCTGGTCGAGTGCGCTCTGAGACCTTCTGGAACTACCCTACCTTTCAAAAAGGTAAGCCGACGCAATAGCCGCCTTTAACCATCAAGAAATGGACGCTTTCACTGCCGCTTCACCCTTCCGCGGCCCCCCAAAAGCCACAAACAATCTGTCAGTCTTCCGAAACGGCTGCGTCCGCCGAAGACACTTCCGAAGAACCCGACGAATATCTAGGGGATGTAACCTGCCTTCCGATTTCTCCTTTTGCTGCTTAGAGAATACTGGAAGCGACACCGCGTGATTGACATGAAAGGCCGAGACCACCTTCGGCTGAAAGTCCGGCACAGAGCGTAGCACGACCTTATCATGGAAGAAAGACAAATAAGGTTCCCTACAGGTTAAAGCCTGTAACTCCGAAATCCTCCTTGCGGAACAAATAGCTACCAGAAATACCTTCTTTAATGCGAGATCCTTCAGGGTGGTGATGCTTAGCGGCTCAAACGGTAGCTCAAGCAAAGCCTCCAATACCAGATTCAGCTTCCATGTCGGCACCGAACAGCATACCAATGGACGAAGAAGCAAGACAGCTCTCAGAAAAAGCCTAATGTCACTGTGAAATCCTACCGGCTGATCGAGCACTTTATTTATTTATTTAATTTGTTTATATACTGCGCTCTTCAACATCAGTGCGGTTTACATGGAACATGAGGTATTTACGGCAGGGGTTAACACCGTGATACATATAACACCGTGATACATATAACAGGTAGCTTAACTTGGATAACAGTATTAACTATTTACATTTGTAATGATAACAGAATGATATCATACTTATATACAATACATGAGGGAGGTTGCATGTGGTCGGGGTTACATTGTGAGCGGTGGAGTTGGTGTGCGTTCATCAGGGTAGCATTTGAGGAAGAGATAGTGTTTCAATGCTCTCCTGAATTTAGTTAGTTCCGGGATTACTCGGATGTCGGGAGGAAGAGCGTTCCAGCTTCTGGGAGCATAGAGACTGAAAGCCCTGTTTATGGTTGTCTGAGTACAGTGGGTCATTGCTTTGGGGATTACTAGGGTGTTTATAGCAGTAGAGCGTCTGGTTCTATTCGGGGGGGGTAATGTGGGTGAGGTCAGCGAGAGAGGAAGGGGCGAGTCCATTGATGGTTTTGAATGCTAGTAGTAGGGTCTTGAAGGTGATCCTGCAGTGGATTGGGAGCCAGTGGAGACTTTTGAGGATGGGTGTTATATGGTCCCTCCTGGAGGCGCCATGTAGGACTCTGGCTGCAGCGTTCATAGCGAGTTTGGAGCGGGCTCAGAGTGGATTGTGGGGGTCCTTGGAGAATTGCGTTGGCGTAGTCGAGATGTGGGATGGTTAGTGCTTGGAAGATTGTTCTGAAGTCGGCTGGTTGAAGGAGGGGGCGTAGATGTTTGAGTGTCCTGATCTTATGGTACGTTGATTTTACTATGTTGCCCACGTGTGTCTTCATATCCAATCTTTGATCCAGTGTGACACCCAGATAGCAGATTGAGGGTTTGGTTTGCAGTTCTATATTTACAATTTTTAGGCAGGTTGGAGGGGAAAAGTTGGGGTTTCTGGAGATGAACAGCACTTCAGTCTTTTTGTGCTGTATTCGAAGATTCTGGTTTAGGAGCCATTTTTCTACTGAGCTAAAAACAGTTAGTTAGTGGGGTGAGGTCAGTTTGGTCGGTCTGGAATGGCATGTACATGAGAACATCATCAGCATAAATCATGCATTCTACGTTGAATGATCATATGAGGTCGCAAATTGGCTGCATATAGATGTTGACTAGAATCCTACACCAAAAAACCCCCTGAAACCAAATTAACAACCAAATAAATAAAGGTCCCAGGAAAAAAAACCCTGAAAAGTATTATGTGAAAAAAGTAACTTTTTTTGTCGGGATATGATAACAAAGTACAAGGAACTCAGTCCGAGTACCGCTGTAACAATTCCCTTTTTAATTAAATATGGATAAAAAAATTTTTGAATCCAAACTTAGCTTTTGGAGAGTGCTATCCTTCGCACTATCGATTTCTGCCAGCAAACAACCTTGTGCGACGTGGCTCCACGTTTCGGGTGTCTGTTCCAAATGTGAAAAAACTTTTTACACCCTGCTTCAGGCCCATCCAAACTGGCAGCGTTCAAAGCTTGAATAAAAATAACCACGGAGGTGTACCGCACCAAATAGTCGCCAGCGTCTGACGTCAGCAGATACAAGCAGCCATGATCGTCCAATCCTAAGACAATCCTGACATCAGGGGAAGACCCACTTAAACAGGGAAACCCCCTCCAGAAACTCCTCAAATATCTTGAATGACAGCTAGATGATAGTGTGCCAGTCAACCTGGAGATTAAGTCCACGTGGATGAATAGAGTCCAAAGAATATATCCAACGTTGTTCTCGCTGTTGAAGACAAAGTTCTCTATCACCCCCCCTAGGATCAACAGGAATATGATCTAATATCCTCCAACGCAAGGAAGAAAAATCATGTGCCTTTGATAAACAGTGATCTACCATAGGGGCAGAGCGAGTCCCGGAGGCATGTTCTGCTAAACGAATTTTGACAGCTCGTATAGTCCGTCCTACATAATATAACGAGCAAGGACATATTATTATGTAAACCACAAAACAAGAGGTGCAATCGGTGTGCCACCTAGTAGTGTAGACTCGAGAAGTGTGCACATCTAACCAATCAGAACCTTCCAGCGTAAGAGAACAATATGTGCAGTTCCCACACAGAAAATGTCCATTATCAGCATGCCTTTCCAAAGGGCGATCTTGAAGTGCAGTCATATGAATAACGGAATCTCTTAAATTCGCTGTACGTGAGTAAGCAATTCGTAGTGGGACATCTCGAAAACATTCATGAGATCCCCAAATGGGCCAGAACTGATGTAACAGCCTAGTAACTTGCGGCATACGAAGGGTGTACGGCAGGACCCCAGTAATGGCCACATCAGATGATGTAGTATTCTTAGGGGCAAGTAGCCAATCTTGATGTAAATGTCGGGCTCTTTTAAAGGCCCGTTCAACAATTGCTTTTGGGTAACCCCTATTTAACAGCCGTGATTTTAATTCAGTTGCATGAAAAAGAAAATCAGCCAAAGTCGAACAGTTGCGTCGCAAGCGTAAGAATTGGCCATACGGTAAACCCCTTTTGAGTGCTGAAGGGTGAAAACTGTCAAAATGCAAAAGGGTATTGCGTTGAATTGGCTTGCGGTAGAGAGTGGTCTCCAAACCATGAAGAGTTCGGATCACCCAAATGTCCAAAAATTGGATACGATAGGGGTCAATCTGAGCCGTAAATTGGATACGTGCCACATGCAAATTCAGTCTGTCCAAAAATTGATCTAATTCTTCTTCCCGTGGACCTGTCCAAATAAAAAAGACATCGTCCAAAAATCTTTTCCAAAAAGGGACATAACGAAAAGCCATATCAGTATAAACATAATTAGATTCAAAAGTAGCCATATATAGAGTCGCTAATGATGGAGCCACTGTAGCACCCATAGCAAGTCCATGAATTTGTTTGTAGAATTGTCCCTGATGTAGAAAATAGTTGTTATTAAGAACCACCTCCAAGAGATCCAACACAAAAGATTTGGGAAGCCGGGCTGGAAGGTCTAAAGGTAAATCACGTAAACAACAGATTGCTTCACCTTGATCTATGTTAGTGTAAAGGGATTGGACGTCGAGAGAGACCAAAAATGTATACGTCCCAACCTCTGTACAACACTTGAGTTGGTTCATAAAATCCGCCGTATCTCTAATATATGAGCAAACCTGAGATGCCGCTGGTTGCAAAAAGAGATCGCAGAATTTTGAGAGAGGTTCCAAAATAGAATCTCTACATGACACGATCGGCCGTCCAGGGGGTGCACTTAAAGACTTATGTATTTTGGGCACCAAATAAAAAACTGGTATTTTAGGATGTTTTTCTGCAGATAATCCAGTTCACGCTTAGTAATCCAATTGCGGAGAAAAGAAAAGCAGTATAGACCACTGAGTGAATGCGGGAACCAATCTTAACAGTCGGATCCCCTGGTAGCCTCTGATAATTAGTCTGATTATGCAAATGGACTTCCACCTCCCTCTGGTAGAGATCAGGTGTAAGAAGAACCGTGGCTCCCCCTTTGTCCGCTCTCCGGACTACAATATCGAGATCCCGCAATTGATGAAGCGTTTGACGTTGAACTGTAGAAATGTTAGTATGAAAACAACATCTTGTCTGTTCTATATCAGTCAGGTGTTGAAGAACCAGATCTTGATAAATCTTAATCACCGGGTCTGGAGCCCCTGGCGGGGCCCAGCGAGAGGGGTTCTGAACCAAAGAGCAGCTAACAGATTCAGGCTTGTCAGAAAAATAATGGATCACTCTCAATTTTCGAAAAAATCGATGTAAAGCAAGTCGAGTAGTGAATCCATCATAATAAGCTGTCGGAACAAATGACAAACCACGTTCAAACACTTGGAGCTCAGAAATAGATAATTGATGGCCAGACAGATTTATGACGGACGAGTTTTGGTTCGGGACCGTGTGTCCGGTCCCTGCCAAAAATCCTGTTGATAATTACGACGTGACCTCCGTCCTCGAGAAAAATTGCTCCTAGAGCGGTCAGACTGATAATTATGAGAATGCCCAGAGTCAGCAGAACGTTGATCATTGATGTCTGAATCAGTCGTATCACTAGAATCAGCCGCAAAAGTAACTTTTTTCCCCGTCGAGTATGGACGCATAGAGGGCCAATGATAGACACAATCATTATCGTAATCCGATTTATATCACGCTTAAATTTTCGGATCTTTAAATTCCGAATATGATCCTGAAATGTGTCCAGTTGTTTTTGGGTTTCAACCCAATTGGTTTGAAAAAGAGCTAATTCCTGTGTTTCCAAAATCTGTTTTTTAAGTTCTTCCGTCTTGGTCTTAAGAGTTTCCTGTTCCTGTAATGACCGTTCAATAAGCAGTGCAACCAAATCAAATCCACACTTATTTAAAATGGCATCCCATTTATCTAAGAACTGTTGATCCTCAGTAAATTGTTTAGGTGATTTTAAAACCCGAAGACCTCGTGGGAGCACAGAGGACTTTAAATACTGAGTCATTGCCGAACTATGTAACTGAACTCGAATAAGCCTCTTATGTAAGTCCTTTAATTCTAACATTGTGGGTGGGAGTTGATTTGAACTGGTCATTGGATCCGTATCAAATAAAGACTTGTTCTTCTTGAAATTGGCCAGCTGTTCATCAGAAAATGCAAACGTCGCTGACGACATGGTGCCTCGGTTTTTTAAATATTCACTAGAATCCTACACCAAAAAACCCCCTGAAACCAAATTAACAACCAAATAAATAAAGGTCCCAGGAAAAAAACCCCTGAAAAGTATTATGTGAAAAAAGTAACTTTTTTTGTCGGGATATGATAACAAAGTACAAGGAACTCAGTCCGAGTACCGCTGTAACAATTCCCTTTTTAATTAAATATGGATAAAAAATTTTTGAATCCAAACTTAGCTTTTGGAGAGTGCTATCCTTCGCACTATCGATTTCTGCCAGCAAACAACATTGTGACGTGGCTCCACGTTTCGGGTATCTGTTCCAAATGTGAAAAAACTTTTTACACCCTGCTTCAGGCCCATCCAAACTGGCAGCGTTCAAAGCTTGAATAAAAATAACCGCGGAGGTGTACCGCACCAAATAGTCGCCAGCGTCTGACGTCATCAGATACAAGCAGCCATGATCGTCCAATCCTAAGACAATCCTGACATCAGGGGAAGACCCACTTAAATAGGGAAACCCCCTCCAGAAACTCCTCAAATATCTTGAATGACAGCTAGATGATAGTGTGCCAGTCAACCTGGAGATTAAGTCCACGTAGATGAATAGAGTCCAAAGAATATATCCAACGTTGTTCTCGCTGTTGAAGACGAAGTTCTCCATCACCCCCCCTAGGATCAACAGGAATATGATCTAATATCCTCCAACGCAAGGAAGAAAAATCATGTGCCTTTGATAAACAGTGATCTACCATACGGGCAGAGCGAGTCCCGGTCCGTAAACGAGAGGCATGTTCTGCTAAACGAATTTTGACAGCTCGTATAGTCCGTCCTACATAATATAACGAGCAAGGACATATTATTATGTAAACCACAAAACAAGAGGTGCAATCGGTGTGCCACCTAGTAGTGTAGACTCGAGAAGTGTGCACATCTAACCAATCAGAACCTTCCAGCGTAAGAGAACAATATGTGCAGTTCCCGCACAGAAAATGTCCATTATCAGCATGCCTTTCCAAAGGGCGATCTTGTAGTGCAGTCGTATGAATAACGGAATCTCTTAATTCACTGTACGTGAGTATATTCGTTTAGCAGAACATGCCTCTCGTTTACGGACCGGGACTCGCTCTGCCCCTATGGTAGATCACTGTTTATCAAAGGCACATGATTTTTCTTCCTTGCGTTGGAGGATATTAGATCATATTCCTGTTGATCCTAGGAGGGGTGATAGAGAACTTCGTCTTCAACAGCGAGAACAACGTTGGATATATTCTTTGGACTCTATTCATCCACATGGACTTAATCTCCAGGTTGACTGGCACACTCTCATTTAGCTGTCATTCAAGATATTTGAGGAGTTTCTGGAGGGGGTTTCCCTGTTTAAGTGGGTCTTCCCCTGATGTCAGGATTGTCTTAGGATTGGACGATCATGGCTGCTTGTATCTGATGACGTCAGACGCTGGCGACTATTTGGTGCGGTACACCTCCGCGGTTATTTTTATTCAAGCTTTGAACGCTGCCAGTTTGGATGGGCCTGAAGCAGGGTGTAAAAAGTTTTTTCACATTTGGAAACAGACACCCGAAACGTGGAGCCACGTCGCAATGTTGTTTGCTGGCAGAAATCGATAGTGCGAAGGATAGCACTCTCCAAAAGCTAAGTTTGGATTCAAAATTTTTTTATCCATATTTAATTAAAAAGGGAATTGTTACAGCGGTACTCGGACTGAGTTCCTTGTACTTTGTTATCATATCCCGACAAAAAAAGTTACTTTTTTCACATAATACTTTTCAGGGTTTTTTTTCCTGGGACCTTTATTTATTTGGCATATAGATGTTGAACATTAAGGCTGAGAGGGAGGATCCTTGCGGAACGCCCTGTTTCTGGTGGAACGGTTCTGAGGTGGAGAATCCCGTCTGCACATGTTGCCATCTATCGGACAGGTATGACTTACACCAGGTTAGTGCTAGGTCGCAGATGCCCTTCTCTTTGAGCCGGCTCAGGAGGGTTTCGTGACATACTGAGTCGAACGCTGCAGCTATGTCCAGGAATATCAGGGCAACTCCATGACGGATGTTGTCTATTGCGTAAAGTATATTGTTAACGAGGGTGGTAAGTAGCGTCTCAACACCGTGGGATTCTCTGAATCCGTGTTGGCAGTGGTCTAACGGAGAGGTATTGTTGATGTGTTGTTGAATCTGGTGTAGGACATCTTTTTCGATTATCTTTGCCAGTAGTGGAATGCTGGCAATGGGTCTATACGATTCTACTTTCCCCCTATAACAGGAAATCGCCGCCAACTGCACTCGCAAGGAACTGGCCGCCAATCCCTTCCGCACTCCATCCTGCAAAAAGGAAAGGAGCTGCGAAATCGAAGCCCTCAACGGCTTAATATTACGCTCCACACACCAAGCTGCAAAGATCCTCCAGACCCTGACATACGCCAGCGAGGTGGAACGCCTGCGTGCCTTTAGCAAGGTAGAAATGACCGCCGCCGAATAACCCTTAGCTGTCATCCTAGCCCGTTCAAGAGCCAAGCCGTAAGCGAGAACTGACTCACCTAGGGCATGCGCAACGGACCCTGCCGTAGGAGCTCCTCCCGCTGCGGTAACTACCACGGATCGTCCACTAACAGCAGTACCAAATCTGCACACCACAGCCTTCAGGGCCAATCGGGCGCAATCAGAATCACCCGACTGCGATGTCTCCCAATGCTCTGCACCACCCTGCCCATGAGGGCCCAAGGTGGAAAAACATAAAGGAGAACTCCCTCTGGCCACCTTTTCGCTAATGCATCTAGCCCCTCTGACATCAGTTCCCAGCGCTTGTTGAAAAACCTTGCTACCTGCGCTGACTCAAACCTCGCCTTGAGAGCCATTACCAGAACACCCCAGCGCCTCACCAGAAGAGCAAACACCCCCGGATGTAGCACCCACTCCTCGGGGTCCACTCTGCGACGACTGAGGAAATCCGCATCGAGATTGTCTATGCTGGCCACATGTTGAGCCGCGAGAGCCTGGAGATTGTGTTCGGCCCACACCCACAGCTGACCCGCTTCGGCTTCCAGTGTAGCACTTCCTGCGCCCCCCTGCCGATTGATGTAGGCTACCGTTGATGCATTGTCTGACAAGACTCGGACCACCTCCCGACCAAGAGTGTCCTGAAACTCCTGTAGCGCCAGAAACACCGCTCTCATCTCCAACCTTTTGATGGACCGAGACGTCTCCTCCTGAGACCAACGACCCTGGGCAAACCTGCCTTTGCAATGAGCTCCCCCCCCCAACCCAGGAGGCTCGCGTCTGTCGTAAGCAGTCCCCAGGACGGCGGTCCAGTGGCATGCCGGCTTCCATATTCTCTGTTCTCAACCACCATCGCAGCTCGTGACGCACATTCTGAGGGCAAACTAACCTCTGTGATAGGACATCCGACTGAAGCGACCAATGATGGAGGAGCGCCGCCTGTAACGGCCGCACGTGCGCTCGGGCCCACGGAACCACTTCTATCGTGGCTGCCATTGTTCCCAACAACTGCAGGTACTGCCCTGCTGTTGGAGTCGGACTCGATAAGAAACGCCTGACGAGTTATCGCAGACCTAGAGCCCGGGCCCTGGGCAGGAACACCTTCCTCTGCTTTGTTTCGAAGCGCGCCGCAAGGTACTGCAGGGATTGCGATGGTATCAACCTGCTCTTTGCAAAGTTGACTACCCAGCCCAGGCCTTCGAACATCTGGACCACCCGGGCCGTCGCTGCGGAGCTGTCCTCTCTCGACTTCGCTCGGATCAACCAATCGTCCAAATATGGGTGCACCAGTACTCCCTCTTTGCGGAGCGCCACCACCGCCACCACCACCATGACCTTGGGAAACGTCCGTGGCGCCGTTGCCAGCCCAAAGGGCAGCGCTTGAAATTGGAAATGTCCCATGGGAACCGCAAATCTCAGCCACTTCTGATGCTCTTGCCAAATCGGGATGTGCAGGTAAGCATCCGTGAGATCTAACAACGTCAGGATCTCCCTGGTGCGGACCACTGCCAGCACGGAACGCAAGGTCTCAATCCGAAAATGGGTAATCCGGAGACAACGGTTCACCCTTGTCAGAGCCAGGATCGGGTGAAATGTGCCCTCCTTCTTTGGCACTACGAAATAGATGGATTAGCAACCGGAACCGCACTGCTCTCCAGGCACCGGCAGCACCGCCTCAAGCTACAGCGTGTCCTGGACCGCCAGCCTGTGCCCAGGGCTGAGCAGGGAGAATGGACAAAGGAACCTACGATGGGTCGATGGAGTTCTAATACGTACCCCTCTCGAATGACCTCCAGGACCTACTAATCTGACTTAATTCGAACCCAGGCAGGGTAAAACTCCCGCAACCGACCTCCCCTGGGAACTACCCTCTCCTGAGCCCGCCTTATCTCATTGTGTCTGTTTTGTGGCCGAGGACTGGAAAGGAGCGAACCCCCGGCCTGCTCCCCTGAATCCTCAAAATCCCTGACCCCCAAGCGGGAACTTCCCCCGCTGGGACTGTCCATAACAGGGAGAACGAAAACTACGAAAGACTCTCGGGACCTCCCTGAATCCCGCAGAACTGCGGCCCTGCTTCGGCTTGTCCTCTGGGAGACGTCCTCCCCCCCCCGAGGTCCTGGACCAACTTATCTAAACCCTCCCCAAATAAAAGTGTACCCCCAAAGAGTAACTTGCTAAGCCGAGCCGTAGACGAACTGTCTGCCGACCAGGTTCTCAACCAGAGATACCTCCGAGCTGCTACTACGGAGACCATCCCCGTAGCCAAGCCGCGGAGGAGATCAGAATGAATATCCGCCAAGTACGCGATTCCCGACTCCAGTCGCATGGCATCTTCAAGCTGCCCTTCCAGATGGTCTCCTGCAACCTCTGGGACCACCTCAAACCGCCACGTGCCACCCAAGCCGGTCTGCATGGACAGCGTGCAAACATCGAACACCTGCTTCCACAGAGTGTCTAACCTCCTGTCCTGAACAGCCTTCAGCGCTGCGGTCCCCCTCCACGGGCATCGTGGTTTTCTGAGTGACCGCCGATACCGCCGCAACTACCTTTGGAGAACGAAACAGCTCCCTATCGCGGTTCGCGAGTGGATAAAGGCAAGCCAATGCTCTAGCCCCCTTCAGGGCCGCCTATGGCAAATCCCATTCTTCCTGTATCATATTCCGAAATACCCTATGGAGGGGAAACACTCTCTGGGATGTCTGCACCGCCTGCAAAAGCGGATCTTCTAATGTCTCTTCCGCTGCTTCCTCGCTGGAAGGCAGGTTTAAGTGTCTTTAGCGTCTCCGAAACCAGGGCTGGAAGCTCTTCACACCGAAAGACTGACTACCCAGCACTGCTGCTCCAAGTCAGGCAACTCTCCGTCTTCCAGCTCATCTTCCGAGAACTCTTCCCTTTTGGCGTTCCCCTCGCTCAGGTCATCAGCGAGGTAAGGCGTGGGACCCTCCGAAGTGGCCCTACACCTTTTAGCCACCGGAGCACCGTTCCCCGAACCGACCAGAGAGGCCGAGCGCTTCTGACTCTGGGGTCCGTGAGGAAGAGCCGACATCGCGGGCTGAAGGAAGGCAAAAGCCTGCTGCATCAAGGCAATGAAGTTCGGCGGAATCCTGGTCGCCTCCCCCACCTGTCCCTGCTCCTGTGACCCGGCGGAGCCGCCGCCCGAGGAGGGCCCCGGCACTGGCTCCTCAGGAGCTAGAGATGGAGATAACAGTGCCTCAGCGCCTGTACGAATAGCCTTCCGGCCTGCTAGGGGCTGTCCCAGCTCTCTGTCCATATGCTGCACCTCTAGGGAGCAAGGGACACCGACTCCTGATTCCAGCACTGAGCTTTTCCTCCTGCCGCACACTAGACAGCGTGGATTTGCAGGCATAGCAGCCGCCTCAAAGAACTGCTCTAAACCACCCCGGGAACTCCCCCTCCCCACCGCTGGCCCTGACCACCAGCCCCGGAAGGAAGGGCTCTCTCCGGGTTGGAGACCTGCAAAAAACAGCCTAGATACACCTGCTCAATATTTCAATAAAGGAAAAGTACAGCATAGCTCGTTTCCCTTTGAGCTTCTCTTTTTTTTTTTTTTCTCAACAGGCCAACGCTCTGTAAGCGCCTGATGAGCCTATAGCAGGTCTGCAGCAAACGAGGCTTAAAACGCTTCCAAAAAGCCACTATAAAAAACTGCGGTTTTCAAAATGGCCGCTGGGACTTTTCCCACGCAGCAAAAAAGTGCCCGGAGGGCAAAGAACTCCTTTATGAGATCCCCCGCTGAGGCAGGGACTTCCCTCTCAACTCCCCTCCAAGAAACACGTAAAAGAAAATTCAAAAAGAAAGAAAAAAACGCCGTTAAAGTCGGCAAGACCTACTTACAGTTCCCTGCTTCAACCTGAGGTGCTGCAATGAGGCAGACACGTGCCGGAGCTCAGCCTGCTCGTGGCTTCGGCTCCGACGGTTCTCCCACCACCAATCTCACTGTCCCTTAGAGATGGTTGGGGCTAAGCCTTCCTCCTGCTCCTCACCCTTGCTTGTGGGTTCGAGAGCAGGGAGGCTACTTCTTCTGCTCTGTAAAGCTGCTCCTTCTCACCAAGGGGCAGCCCCTCGCCCCACCCACGAGAGAGAAAATTGAGGGAGAAAGGAGGAGGAAGCAGAACTGGAGCCAGAGGGAAGAAAAAAAGTGGCTATTTATTTTAGAAAGGCAACCAAACAAAAACATCAAGAATTAGAAAAGGAAAACAAAGAAAAAATTCCTAGCTCTGCCTATTTGTGCTGGGCCTATACCTAGGCCCAGAATCTCCTCAGCTGCTTGGAGACTGAAGTACTGGTGGAAGGGGGCGGTCCTTGCCTATTTATACCAGAGAGAGAAGAGCTGTGATGTCATTCAGTCTCCAAGGCTGCTGGAGGAGATTCTAAACTCTATGGTTCCGGGACTGGACTAGAGGGACGAAAAGGAATTTCCTCTTTTCGCAACGCTGCAATCACCACCACCAAGATCTTGGTGAATGTCCGCGGTGCCGTTGCGAGCCCGAAGGGCAACGCCTGAAACTGATAGTGACCCCACGGCAGCGTGAATCGCAGAAATTTTTGATGTCCTGCTCTGATTGGGATATGCAAATACGCTTCCGTAAGGTCGAAGGATGTCAAAAACTCCCCTTGCCGCACTGCTACAATGACGGATCGCAATGTTTCCATTCTGAAATGCGGCATTCGGAGACAGTGGTTCACTCCTTTCAGATCCAAAATTGGGCGCAGGGACCCATCCTTCTTTGGAACCCCAAAATGAATTGAGTATCGACCCCTGCCGTAATCTGCCTTGGGTACCGAAATGACTGCTCCTAATTTCAAGATCCGATCCAGGGTACTTCGAACCGCCAGAGCCTTCTGCTGACCTCTGCAGGGAGACATTACAAACGAATCGCAAACGGGCCTTGCGAATTCCAGAGCATAACCCTCTCGGATTATTTCCAAGACCCACTGGTCGGAAGTTATTTGGACCCAGGCAGAAAGAAAGTTCTGAAGTCGCCCGCCTATCGGATTGCTTCCTACCAAGGTCCCCCTCGCTTCATTGCAGTCGTCGAGTGGCAGCTGAGGACGTCACGGCAAAACCTCTACCTGTTCCGCGAAACCCCCGAAATCCCTGGGCTCAAGAGGCAAAGCGTCCTCTCTGAAAACTACCCAAGCGGGAAGACCAAAATCTTCAAAAATCTCTGAAGGAGCCCCTAAAGGCTGAGGAGGCCTTTCCCTGCTTAGGCTTATCCTCCGGGAGTCTACCCCCCATAGACTCCCCCAGATCCTTAACTAGCTTATCTAGATCCTCCTCGAACAACAGTCGACCTTTGAACGGGAGTTTACCGAGCCAGGCCTTAGAAGAACCGTCTGCCGCCCAATTCCTTAACCAAAAAGACCTCCCAGCGGCAACTAAGGACGCCATGCTATTGGCCAAAGCCCTGATCAAATCATAATGCACATCTGCCAAATATGCTGAGCCGGACTCCAGACGGTCTAATTCTCGTAGTCCCTCTTGCTCCAGCTGCACCGACTGACGCAACCCTTGTGACCAGCGGAGACACACTCTGGCCACCCAAGCCCCACAGATGGAAGCTTGCAAAGACAAGCCGCTGGCTTCAAAAGGATTGCTTCAGCAGACTATCCATCTTTCTATCCTGCGCATCTTTCAAGGCAGAACTACCTTCCACCGGAATAGTGGTCTTTTTGGTTACAGCCGATACCGCCGCATCAACTCGCGGAGACCGAAACCTGTCCTTGTCCTTATCTGCCAGGGGATACAGCCTATTCATAATCCGAGCCCCTCTGAGACCTGCTTCCAGCTGATCCCATTCATCTTGAATCATCCGGTCTACCACCTTGTGAACGGGAAACTGTCTGAGTTTGTCTCACTGCCTGGATGATCAGATCCTCCCCATTATTCTCCTCCACCAGCTGTTTCATGGCCAGCTTTAGCGTTTGAAGGGATTCCGTAATAAGCGGCAATAGCTCGTCCCTTCAGAAGATCCAAATAATCTTTGCTTGATCCTCCGGCTCTGGAATCTCTCCTTCTTCCAACTCCTCCAAACCGGCTTCCAGATCCACTTCATGTTCGCCTGCTTCTCGCCAATCCACCTCTGAGGGTGAAAGATCATCTATTCTGGCCCGTTTGGGCGTCCTGGCAGACCCACCAGGTGCCAATGGCCGAGCCAGCTGCTGTAGCGTCGTAGACAATAGTAAGGGTTCCGGCAGCTTTCCCTGCTGACGTAAACAAAAAGCCTGATGCATCATTAAGACGAAGTCCGGACAGAAATCACCAAACTGAGAGCCCGAATCTGAAACTGGAGAGAGCCCGAAGGCCCTGCCTGAGACTCTGTCCCAGCCCCCAGCGGTTTGGCCAGCAGAACGTCTCCTTCTGGTTCCGCAGGCCCATCTGGCAGGTCCTGCCCTGCCTTAAGCTCTAGCTGCTGCTCTATGCTAGCAGACGCTGACGAACAGCCACGGCAGATACCCGAATACGCTATAGCGCCCCTGCAGGTCCCGCAGATGACGCACAGCGGCCGAGAAGCCATCTGTCCAACCTCTGATCACTTCTCTTCAAGCAAGAAATTCCAAATGAGCCACTTTGTTTAACACACTAAACTTTTTTTTTTTTTTTATAGTATATAATGATTAGGAAGCCCTCCCCTTAGCCAGAGGGTTACATCAAAAATTCCAAGTTTCCAGTACTTGAAGGGTTAACC
Organism: Ichthyophis bannanicus; assembly: GCA_033557465.1. Taxonomy (NCBI): domain Eukaryota; kingdom Metazoa; phylum Chordata; class Amphibia; order Gymnophiona; family Ichthyophiidae; genus Ichthyophis; species Ichthyophis bannanicus. The sequence continues at coordinate 140,483,569 of CM066045.1, forward strand.
TAGGAACCACACCAGGCAGATGCAGCAGAGCAACAGAAAACTAAAGAAAACAAATCTCCTCTCCCCAAAGAAAGGACCCTGGGCCCCTATGATCCCCACCCTTACGGGACAGGAATCAGGGGAAGAGAAAAAACAACAAATCTGGCCCAAACTGCCACCCCGTGTGATCCCGGGCCGCGTGGCTCGCCATGCGGTCCCACACAGCTAAAATGGCCGCCGCTGAGTAAAACAAGAAAAAGGCGCCAAAACCAGCGTGAAAAGACTCGTGCCTCTGTGGCCTATGGCCCCAGACAACTCTGTAGGATTGTACCCCCACACGGTACCTGCAGAGTCCGTCGGAGCAATCTTTGCTGCCACGGAGGTCAAAACTGCGTGGCCGCGCTCAGCTGATAAGTGAGCTGTCAGCCGCGGTCGAGCTCCCCACTAACTGCGGCTATACCCTGAGAGGATCGCGGCTGCCCCAGAGCACCGGACACTCACTGCTGCTCTTTTGCTGCAGGGCTCTCCCCCGTGCCTTCCAGGGAGAGAGAACCGAGCCAGGTAATACCTGAAAAGGAACAGAGAGAGACACACAGGCAGGCGAATGAGGACCCGGCACAACAGCAAGCTTCCGTTTGTTTTTTTTTTGTTTTGTTTTTTTTAAAGCTACAGAACCGAAATGAAAGAATCACTACAGTACTTCCCAAATAAAACCAAAACAGCTCCTATGCTACCCTAAAAGCTCCTTATGTGTTCCTCTAGTAAGCCCAGCACTAAGGCTCACTACGTCCTCCTGCTGCATGGAGACTGGATACACTGGGGCTGATGGGAGATGCCAGCAGACTACATCCAGTGATGTCACGAGTTTTGGCATGCCCAGTCTCCAAGCTTCAGGAGGAGGTACACAACCCAGAAGTGTGGACTAAACTGGAGGAACGATAAGGAAACATCTACTTAACACTACCTCAATGTAAGACAGCAGAGCCTCCGAGTGATACTTTCAAATAAATTAAAGCAGAAGTGCTGTCTGGACTCTGCACACATTTTTAGTGTGTCCCTTACCTCGATAAAAGTTCCACGAGATTATAAAACAAGACTGTGGGGCCCTTTTACGAAATTCCGCTAAGGTTTTGTTTTTAATGGCTGGTAAGTGCAAAGCCTCTGCATTATCAGACAGGGGTGTGACCAGCATATGTATGTTAATGTGTGGCACAATTAACGTGGCTGCATCTAACGATACCCATAGAGGCATCAATAGGTGCCCCCGTGCTAATTGCCACTGAGTGAATGGCAGTTGCCCTCGCCCTAGCAGCAATGTGCTCTCCATGCTCACACTCCGCCTTAAACCTGCCCACTTGCCACCCTAGCACACGATGGCTGCTTACTGTGCACTTTAGTGGCCGGTAGCTGCCATGCCCACACGTTATCATTCACTATGACCAGTTATCACACTCTAAAATACAAGTTAACTAGTTAGTTGAGTTTAGTTAAAGGACCCCTGTATTTTCTGGACTTGTTCGCTTGTTTCTTTCATTCTTATTATGGTTAAAAAAGAGCTACTGTCTCACAGCCTTGGGATCAGCTGGCAGCAGTCTTCTCTCTGCCAATGCTTAGATGCACTTTGTGATGTAAAAACACTGCTGGGCTCAGCGGAAGGCACTGCCAGCCTCATATGGTCTGTAATACTCTATAGGCTTTTGCTACAGTGTCACTCAGGCCAGCATTAAGACATGCAGGGGCCCAGGACGGAAACTGGTAAGGGGGGCCTCAAAGCCTGCCTGCACACTATGCCTTCTTAAGCTTGAGGCGCTGAGGCAGGCAGAGGGATCCGGGGCCATTGCCACCCCCTTACGCCAGCCCTGCTGTCACTGGCAGCCTTTGATCACACTGCCTTCCCAGGGAGAATATCAAAGATAAAATGAGGAAAGCTCTTACAGATCATTCAGAACAAACAAACAGCAAAAACAGTCCACACAGCTTCAGGACAAAGGTTTCTCTGTACTTACTTCCTGTTCCATAGGTGTCGGAAAGGGGTGGGCCACATGGGCCCTGGCCCCACCAAAACCCACTGCATGGCAGGCAGTAGGCTGCCCATGGGGAACTCATCCCCCATGGACAGAAGATGAGAAGCCGTGATTGCGGCAAAACCCCTTCCTGTCTGCTGGAGATCAGATCCCCATGGGCAGAACAGGAAGGGTCTCTGCCCATGGGGTGGAGTTAGGGATGATGCTTGGGGCCCCCCCAAAGAAAAAGGCCTTCAACCGCCCTTGTCTGGTCCCTCTACCAGTCTAGCAGCTCAGAGCATCTCACCTTACACTGTGCTGTTTTTCCTTCCCTTATTTGCTTTGGCCTATGATTTGGCCATACTAACAGATTACGGAGGCACATATTGTAAACTATCTTGTACTTAAATTGGAAAGACAACCTAGAAACATAAATTACTCCTTCACTTCCCCCAAACCAGAGTTTCCAAGTTACTCAGTTCCAGGAGCGAGATTTTTATCCAGTTCTGGTTCTAACTTTGTATTACAATGCAGTATGGTATTTATAGTCTCTGATCGGACCCCTTGGAATCAATGCTGCAGGTCCCATAATGCATTAGAATGAGATTGTTAGAAATCCAGGACTGGCTTAAAATCTCAGTCCTGGAACTGGAAAACTTGGCAACTCTGCCAAACTAAAACTTGTATGGATGCAAGTATTTCAAAGCATTTATATTCCACCAATCGATACTGCTACCAGCAGGTTAAAAACAAATATTCAGTCAATACTTAATTAAAATAAAATAAGTCAACAGAAGTCCCCAAAATAATATTTAATGTTTTCTTTAATTCTGGTACTGTATGTGCCTCCATCTCCCTCAAAGATGCCGTCTGTGAAGAAATAGATTAATCTTCAGTCTACACTGATTCGAATCTCCTCTAGGATTTCCTTTCCATTAAAAAAGTGTCTCACCCCTTCCTCTCTTCTCCTCCAGGGTATATGCAACATATTGTTAAGGAAGGTAAATAAATCAGGTCTACTGATCCAGCTAGGGTTGCTACCGGACTCTATGTCATAGGGAACAAGCTAAGCCAATCCTGGTTTCACCCCAGTGCATTCATGGATTTGTAGTTTTGATTGTCCCATTGGGTTTCCTTTGAAAATCAAAACTACAAAATAAGCATTCCAATATTCTGCATGTGTGTATCATAATAAATAGCTTTTATTCATTACTGAACTCTGGCGAGATGATAAAATATAGACCACCCCGAGAAAGATCTGACCTTTTCTTTCTTTCTTTTCACAGTACAAGCTCAAGAAGACAAAGGTTTGTAGCACTCATTGGAAAAAAAAATGAACTCCTATATTTTTTCTTTGAAATTTTTTTTATTGCTGATGTTTTAGTTTTGCTGGATTTGATATTATATGTTGTCTCGTCTACAATTTTGATATATGCTATCAACCATCGCACCCATAGAACAACATAGGTGCAGTGGTCGATAACACACAAGTGTTCATAAGCATTCATTAACATTTCATATGCAATACTCCAATTAGCTGCTGCATCTATGTTATTCCTATGGGTAGGGCAGCAGATAGTACACATTAATGGTCTTTAGCACATGCTAACATTTCATCAACATGCCCCCTTTTTCCCCCCTTCTTGTTATGCTGTATTTTATGATTTTTATCTTGTCTCTCTCCTTGAGCTAGCATGGAAATAAATAAACCCGATAGACTTTGGACTAGGAGGAAAGAGATTATTAATGCCCTGTGGACTTTTAAATTCAATTTGATTAATTATAATCCGTTCTTACAAATTCAGATCACAGTGGCATACAATAACTTGAACAAAGTCAAATAAATATAAAATATAACCGTATCAAACTAATAGCATGAAACACATTTCAAATAGCATGAAACACATTTCAACCAAAATAGTTTAAAAGCTTTCTTGCAGCTCTTTGTAGCCATACTTGAAAACATGGCCCTGATCAGTACACATTTGTAATAAATGAGTGTAAATGTGCTCAGAACAGGTGCTCTTCTCACATATTCTCTCTTTTTGTTTACAGTGGCGATTAGAGAGCAAAAAGGTAAGAAGAATTCATGCATGAAAGTTCCCCCCACCTTGGAATCTGGAGAAGGGGAGCAATCCCCTACCAATGGCCATTCTTTCTTAGTCTACCACAGCCCCCCTTATGGGCAAAGAGAAAATGCACCAGTCGGTAAATAAGGTGGGTGGGGAAAGAGAGAGATGGGAGGAGGCAACCTGGAATTTGTCAGAGACATAAAGGGTCATGTGATATTCCTGGTGATATTGTCCAGTTGACTAGATGGCGCTGGCTCACTTAGTGAGAAATAATGTGATAGTGCACTATCCCGAGCATATCACAGAATATCATCATGTATTTGTATCAACAGTGTCAATATGTATAATGAAAGATATGGATACCTAGACCTGTATTTATATACAGTTATGTGTCTAACACCAGAAACTGCAAAGGGAATGACCTTGTTCTTTTACTCTTTCTGCAGTGCAAGAGCTGGAAAACGCACGTAAGATCCGATTCCTCTCAGCAGCACTCTGCTAATAGCACACTCTCTCACTTTATTACCCTACACCCCCTGTTGGGAATAAACAGGCATCACAAGGTCATGATGTGGGTATGGTACAGTTTGAGGGGTCATAAAGATGATCTTACATTGCACCAAAGAGGGGAAACAAAAGTAACTCCCTAAGCAAATTGGGTCAATGGTTTATCCCCATCTGCTAGTGCCTACTGTGCAGTCATCCTGCCCCCAGTGACATTTCTAACAGCTCCCTATCTTTATTTCCCTTAAAAACCCAAGAGCAAGCATGTTATCCAAAAACTCTGAAAGTACATATATGATGGCTAACAGTAGCAGAATTATTTACAAAAAAAGCAGCTTCAATTCTAGTCACATGAAAAGGGGATATAAGGACACATTTATTTGAATCTCTTATCTGGTGGAGATTCACTCTCCATGTTATTTATGTGCATACATTAATGGAAGTCAAACAATAAGAACATTAAATGGCAAGTTCCCATCCAGATTTATATAATAAATCCCTAGTGTCCCCCCACCCCAACTTTCTACAGCTCCAGCTTGTTAATACATTAGAGGTAAATCCTAAACAATTTGGGCTGCCTATGAACTGCCTGGAGTGCAAGCAGGGTTGAGGAACGAGAGACATCATCACAGATGCAAGATATTCTTTTGTCTTTTCAATGATCTATCAAATGTGACTGTTTTATCGACTACAGCAAAGCTTTTGACTGTGTAAACCATGAGAAACTCTGGGCCACATTAAGAAGCATGGGTATACCAGAACACCTGATCCTTCTCTTGCACAATCTGTACATTGATCAAGAAGCAACAGTTCGAACAGAACAAGGAGAAACAGAATGGTTTAAAATCAGCAAATGTGTACAACAAGGCTGCATACTTTCCCCATACCTGTTTAATTTATATGCAGAACAAATCATCAGAGAAGCAGGGCTGTATGAAGACAGACAACCAAGATGTGAAGATTGGTGGAAGATTCATCAACAACCTTCGCTATGCTGATGATACTGCATTACTGGCTGAAAGTGAAGATGATCTGAAACATTTGCTTCTCAAGATCAAGGAACACAGTCTTAAAATGGGCTTGCACCTTAACGTAAAGAAGACAAAGATCCCGATAAACTGGCAAAATCAATAAGTTCATCTTGGATGGAGAAGAAATTGAAATAGTGGCCAACTTTTAACCGCTTGGATCAATAATTATTATAATCAATAAAGAAACGACAAGCAGTCAAGAAATGTGACAACACATTATTCTTGGCAGAATGGCTATGAAGGACCTAGACAAGATTCTCAAGAGCAGAGATGTCTCTTTCCATACAAAGATTCAACTTGTTCAAGCCATGGTATTTTCAATAATGCTATATGGATGCGAAAGTTGGACAATGAAAAAGATAGACAGGAATGAAATCAATGCATTTGAATTATGGTGATGGTGAAGAATACTGTGTACCCAATGGACTGCCCGAAGAACAAGCCAGTCAGTACTAGAGATCAAATCAAAACTTTCTTTAGAAGCTCAGGTGACAAGACTTCAACTTTCATACTTTGGACACATCATGTGAAGAGAGAGATCATTAGCAAGGTTGAAGGTCAATGCAAAAGAGGAAGGCCAGCAATGAGATGGATCAAAACAATAACAGCAGCTTTGGATGCCATTCTATCAACAATGAGCCCCCTGACTAAAAAACCAAACAGTTTAGGACAGCTATTCAGAGGGTCGCCATGAATTGACATTGACTCAATGACACTTAATGAACCCTGGCACCACAGTCCGTGGTCAGACTAAAGGATTCCCTGGAGTAGACGGAATTGTAAATCATGGTGACTGTTACGGGGTTGTCCCTGTTCACAGCCTCCAGGCCCGGGGAATCCCCTCCATATGCTTCCTTTGGCCATCACAGTGACCAGGTATTAGAAAACGAATGTCTAACATTTTATAGACAGCAATACACAGGACCAAAGAAAAATGAACTCCCAGGACTTTCCTTCCCCTCCCTTCCCCGTTTGTGGAAAGATATGGACAAGGAACCAACTGTTGAGGTAAAGGAATATAATTGTATTACTAAAGGATTTGAACCTTGGTATACCTGATGTTACAAAGGTTCTACCACTCATAAGTAAATTTCAAGAACATCTTTTTCATTTAGGTAAGTATTTTTTGAACACTAAGCAATGGATAATACTTGAAGCAAACTATTCATAAATCATCTGAAGGTTATACAAATGTATAACTATTTTCAAATATTCTGTTTATATTGTCCCAGCTAGTATTTGAGCTCAAATATTAAAACAGTCTCTTTGCATATGTGCAGAAAACGTTTACTTATCCAATTCCACTGAGAAGCAAGTCGGGGCCCTCGAACCATACAGACTCCTTTCAAGAACGCTGATCCTCAAAAACTCTGGTCACCAGAAACTCAGGAATGCAGTCTTTTCTTCCATAGGCCTGTAGCAGCAAGCAGTCATCTGACATTAGATTCCCTACCTTAACTAAACTTGTGGTCTGATCCCCCTCACTTCTCCCTGTCCCAGTCTATAAAAAAACTGTATGTTGCAGCTTATCAAAAATATATTCAGGCTAGCCAGTTGGTGAAAAGAAAAAAAAACAACCTCTCTCTCACTTCACTTTTAAACCAAAACGGTTCACACATACACCTTCACTTTTCCTCCCATTCACTGTACTTACTTTTATTCTCTCATTCAAACACCTATTCTAAAATTATGCACTTCCAGTATCTCCCACTTTCTATGAGTTAGTATAAGAACATAAGATATGCCATACTGGGTCAGACCAAGGTCCATCAAGCCCAGTATCCTGTTTCCAACAGTGGCCAATCTAAGTCATACGTACCTAGCAGTTTCCCCAAAAGACACAGGTTCCACAATGCTTGTATTGGGTCAGGCATTGATATCCTGGGTCCCTTTTTAATAATTTATTTACATTCTATAATGGTTTATGGACCTTTCCTCCAGGAACTTGTCCAAACCTTTTTTAAACCCAGCTACACTAACAGCCTTTACTACATCCTCCGGTAACAAATTCCAGAGTTTGATTACATGTTGAGTGAAAAAAATATTTTCTCTTATTAGTCTTAAATAGTTTACCCTGTAGCTTCATTGCATGTCCCCTAGTCTTTTTATATTCTGATAATGTGAACAATTGATCTATGTTTACCCGTTCCACTCCATTCATTAATTTATAGACTTCTATCATATCTCCCCTCAGCCGTCTCTTTTCCAGGTTAAAAAGCCCTAACCTTTTTAGCCTTTCTTCATAGGAGTATCCTTCAATCCCCTTTATCATTTTGGTGGCTCCTCTCTGAACCTTTTCTAATAACACTATATCCTTTTTAAGATACGGCGACCAGAATTGCACACAATATTCAAGGTGCGGTCTCACCATGGAACGATACAGAGGCATTACAATATTCTTTGTTTTATTCTCTATTCCTTTCCTTATGATACCTAGCATTCTATTTGCTCTCTTGGCCACCGCTGCACACTGGGCCGAGGGTTTTAACATGTTATCCACAATGATGCCTAAATCTTTTTCCTGGGTGGTGGTTCCTAATATGGAACTTTGCATCGTGTAACCGTAGTTTTGGGTTGTTCTTTCCTAGGTGCATAACTTTTCACTTGTCCACATTAAATTTCATCTGCCATTTGGATGCCCAGTCTTCCAATTTATCAAGATCCTCTTGCAATTTTCCACAATCCTCATTGGATTTAAATAGTTTTGTGTCATCTGCCAATTTGATAACCTCACTCGTTATTCCCTTTTCCAGGTCATTTATGAATATGTCAAAAAGCAGCGGACCCAGCACAGATCCCTGAGGTACACCACTATTCACCTTTCTCCACTGGGAAAATTGGCCATTTAGCCCAACCCGCTGCTTTCTATCTTTTAACCAGTTCCTGATCCACATGCTTTACTTTCTCACTGTTCCCCTTGTTCTTCTATATTGGTTACCTTACACCCAACCTCCAATTTTGTTATCTAAGACTTCTCAATAAAATATTAAAATCAGACTGAAATTAGTAGGATTTATAAGTAGTTGGCAAAGGGAAACCCTATTTCCTTCAAATTAACCTTCCTGAAACAGTGTCCTTTTAAACAGGTGCTTCCCTATCAGTAATCCCACTTTTTTGAATAAAACCAGGAAAAGTCTTGATAAATATTCTCTTTCATTCTCAATTCCCTCTTGGGCAGGCTAGACCACCAATTAAGACCTACCTTTATCCTATTCTATATTGGTACTCTACTAGATCAGTCACTTTTCGCATTTAAAAAAAAGAGTAGTTACTCACCTGTAACAGGTGTTCTCCAGGAGCAGCAGGAATCAGTCCTCACTGATGGGTGACGTCGGCGCCGACGGAGCCCTCGTGGAGCAATTTCCCCAGCTTTCGAAGAAAGCCTTTGGGAATTGCAGCGCGCATGCGCGGTCCCCTTCCCGCCCAAGGGTGCCATCTTGCTCAGTCTGATGACATAGCGAAAAGACAGCAAAAAAGTTAGCAAAAACAATGGATAAGAATGACTGCAACTCCGAGGGGAGGAGGGAGGGTTGTGAGGACTGATTCCTGCTGCTCCTGGAGAACACCTGTTACAGGTGAGTAACTACTCTTTCTCCAGGACCAAGCAGGAAGTCAGTCCTCACTGATGGGACTCCCAAGCTTAAGGCTACCGGAGACCTCATGCAGAAAAAATGAGCTCCCTCTAGCTCAGCAGTACAGAAGTAAGGAATCTTCTCTGAATACGCTCCCGGCCGGTAGCCCAACACCAGGGCCGGAGGGTAGGAGTTGCCTAAACCTCAAAGAGATTGTGGAGGACTGCCTGTCCGAAAGCACTGTCCCTGCGGGACTCCCTCTCCAGGCAGTAATGAGCCGCAAATGTCTGGCTTGAAGACCAAGTAGCGGCCTGGCAGATGTCTGCCAATGGAACAGAGCGGAGATGAGCCACTGACGCAGCCTTCGCCCTGACACAGTGAGCCGTGACTCGACTCTCTAAGGAGAGGCCGGCTGCCCCATAAGCCCAGGCGATACAGTCAGCTACCCAGATGGACAAAGTACGCTTGGAGACAGGCACCCCCAACCTATTAAGGTCAAAAGAAACGAAAAGCTGAACAGCCTTTCTATGCTCCCGCGTACGGTCAAGGTAGAAGGATAAGGCTCTCCTACAGTCCAGGGTATGCAGGACTGTCTCAGCCCGGCTGGTATGCGGCCTGGGAAAAAAGGTTGGAAGAACCACCTCTTGGTTGAGATGAAAAGGGGAAACCACTTTTGGAAGAAACTTTGAGTGAGTCCATAAGACCACCCTATTAGGGTAGAACCTAGTGTAAGGAGGCTCAGACACTAGGGCTTGCAGTTCACTAACGCGCCTAGCGGAGGTAAGGGCTACCAAGAAGAGAGTTTTCCAAGAAAGGAAACGAAGAGGGCAGGTAGCCATAGGTTCAAAAGGCGGTCAGGTAATCCGCTGCAAGACCACATTGAGATCCCAGTCAGGGGCTGGGGGGCGCAAGGGAGACTTAAGCAGAAGGAGGCCTCTGAGAAAACGTGCCACCAAGGGGTGTGCGGACAGAGGCCTGCCGTCCACCGGCGAATGATGTGCAGAGAGAGCACTGAGGTGGACTCTTACAGAGTTGGACTTGAGGCCAAGATTGGAAAGGTGAAGCAAGTATTGCAGAAATCACCGATACCAAGCAGGAGAAGGGGTGCTCAGACTGCTGAGAACACCACACAGAGAAGCGACGCCATTTAAGGGCGTAAGACTTCCGGGTGGACGGACGCCTAGAGGACAGGACGACATCTTCCACCTCTGGAGGGAGGAGTAGCGGAGCTAGAACTACCCTTTCAGCAGCCAGGCCATCAGGTGAAGGGCCCGGAGGTTGGGGTGCAGGAGAGTGCCTTGATCCTGAGTCAGGAGATCGGGCTGAAACCCCAGAGGAAGGGGAGTGTCCACTGCCAGTTGTAGCAGGAGTGGGAACCAGGGCTGTCTCGGCCACCTGGGCGCTACCAGGATTACCGAGGCCTGTCCCGGAGAACCTTGAAAAGCGTCCTGGACACGAGTGGCGTGGGAGGAAAGGCATACAGTAGGCCCGTGGACCACGGAATGAGGAAAGCATCCGCCGCTACTCTGAGCGGGTGTGGGTGCCTGGAGCAGAACCTGGGAAGTTGCCGGTTCAGAGGACTGGCAAAAAGATCCATGGTGGGGAGGCCCCACCGGAGGAAGATCCGCTGAACAACCAACGGGTCTAATCTCCACTCGTGTGGCTGCAGAATCCTGCTCAGTTTGTCGGCCAGGTAATTTTCCTGTCCGGGCAGGTAAACCGCTTTGAGGAGGATGCCATGGTCGACTGCCCAAGAGGACAGTCTCCGAGCCTCCTGACATAGGAGGAGGGAGCCGGTGCCCCCCTGTTTGTTGACATAGAACATGGCAACTTGATTGTCCGTCTGGACCAGTACAGACCGATGAGAGGTGAGGTGAGAGAAGGTCCGCAGAGCTAGGCGGATTGCCCTGATCTCCAGGAAGTTTATCTGCCGAGCAGCTTCCCAAGGGGTCCAAAGGCCTTGAGTACATGTCCCTTGGCAATGTGCTCCCCATCCCAGGAGAGAGGCATCTGTCGTCAGCACTTGGGAAGGTGGAGGAGACTGAAAAGTCATGCCGAGAAGCAGATTTGGCAGATGAAGTCACCATTGCAGAGAGGAGACCAGGCGGTCGGAGATCTGTACTAAGTCTGCAAGGCTCCCTGTGGCTTGATGCCATTGAGTACGAAGGCTCCACTGAGCAGGCCTCATATGTAGACGGGCATTTGGAGTGACATGGACCGTGGAAGCCATATGGCCGAGCAGCCGCAGGAATTGCCTGGCCGAGACCAGGGAAGAGCTGTGAAACCTGCTGGCCAGAGCTGTGAGCCGGTTGGCCCGTTCCAGAAGCAAGAAGGCACGAGCCTGCAGAGTGTCCAACCGTGCTCCTATGAATTCTAGATCCTGAGAGGGGAGCAAAGTGGACTTTGCGAAGTTTATGACAAACCCCAAGTGCTGAAGCAGAGCTACAGTGCGACGAGTGGCCTGAGTGACCTCCAGGGAAGACTGTGCCCGGATGAGCCAGTCGTCCAGGTAGGGAAAGACAAAAGGCCTTGAAGCCTCAGGAAGGCTGCCACCACTGCCAGGCATTTGGTGAACACCCTGGGAGCGGAGGACAGGCCAAAGAGCAGTACCCTGTACTGAAAATGATTTCTTTCCACAACAAATCATAGATATTGTCTGTGGTCCGGATGGATAAGGATGTGAGTATAAGCATCCTTTAGATCCAAGAAGCATAGCCAATCTCCCTGCTGGAGGTAGGGCAGCAGGATTCCAAGGGTAAGCATCTTGAACTTTTCCCTTTGCAGGAACTTGTTGAGGTTGCGCAAGTCTAGGATGGGTCTGAGGCCTCCTGTTCTTTTTGGTATCAGAAAGTACCTGGAATAAAAGCCGTGACCTCTCAGATGGTGGGGCACCAGTTCCACAGCCTGTTCCTGAAGAAGACTTGCTAACTCCTGAAGGAGTAAGTCCCTGTGCAGAGGGGGTCTTGGAGGCTCCCCTGGAAAGTAGGAGGGAGGTACTTGGTGAAAATGCAAAAGGTAGCCCTCTTGAACTACCTGAAGCACCCAGGTATCTGATGTTACGGCTGACCACCTGTGGGCAAAGTGGGCCAGCCGGCCTCCCGTGCTGAGAGAAGCCAGCGGGGGGGAAGAGGCTATGCTTACGGAGTCAAAACCCCCCACCCTGCTGAGCAGGGGCCGGTGTAGTGGGCTTTCTGCCTATGGGACCCATTACCCTGTCCCTTAGCCTGCTGACCCTGATGGGGAGCTGCTGAGGCTTGATATTGTGGGTGGTGTTGTTTATAGGCAGACACCTTCCTCGGGTAAAAGGGCTTTTTCCCCCGAGCCCTTCCTCTTCTGTGAAGGGGCAGAGGTCTTTCTGGACAGGCGAGTCCTGGTTAGAGTCTCGGTCTCGAGTTGCGCAGCCTTTTCAGCCATGGGCTTGCCAAAGAGGTTTTCACCTCTGCAGGGGACATCGACCAACTTGTCCTGCACCCATGGCTCGAGGTCGGATGACTGAAGCCAAGCCTGCTGGCGGGCACCGATGCCTGCCCCGGCTACTCGAGCCGATGCTTCGAAGCCATCGTAGGCTGCTCGAGAAATACATTTCGAGCACTCTCGAATTCCAGTGGACAAGGCCTGGAACCTCTGCAAAGGTTCCTCGGAGAGACCAGCAGAGAACCCGGCAATTTCCTTTGCCAGGTCTCGGAGATACATGCCCATGTAGAGCTGGTAGGTCTGGACTCGACAAGCAAGCATAGAGCCCTGGAAGCACTTCCTACCGAGGGCATCCAGGTTCCGGGCCTCCTTGCCGGGAGGCACCGAGGAGTGCATCTTTTGACTCTTGAGTCGATGCATGGCTGATTCCACCACCATGGAATGGTGCGGTAGTTGTGCCTTCTGGAACCCGGGGCTCTTGCGGACCCGATACATGGAATCGACCCGCTTGCTTAACACCGGCGTTGATGCCGGGCTCTCCCACATGCGGAAGAGAAGTCTTTCCAGCATCGGAGGAACCGGTACAGTAAAGGCCTCCTTTGGGGGAGAGTCATACTGGAGGGCCTCAAGCTCTTCGGCTCGAGGCTCCTCCTCGGGATCCGCGGGGAAGGCCAAAGCCTTGGCCATATCCCTCAAGATGTCCGAGAACTGGGTATCCTCCGGGGGGGGACCGTCTCCGAGGCTCAGACTCGGGCGAGTCGGAGGGGACGCACCGAGTCTGAAAATAACCAGGTGACTCGTCCTCCTCCATGTCCCAGCCCGACTCCTCTGAGGAGGAATCGAGCGGCTCCGTGCGGGCGGCCACCGAGGACCTCCGCCCCGACCGGCGTTGACGACCTCGGTCCCGAACGGGAGGCCGAGGGAAGCCGTGGCCGAGGATCGACTCGAGCCCGCATGGACTCGAGGATCGGCCCGGCCTCCGGGGTCGACGTCCCGGTGGTCGGGGCAGATGCACCGGCGAGGCCAGCGATCAATGCCCGCTGCTGGTCCATGAAGGCAGCGAAACTGCTCTCCAAGGCCGTCAACCTGAGTCGAAGCTCAGGAGACCCAGCAGCCCCCGACTCGGGCCCCGACGGCGTCGGCTCCTTCGGAGGCGAGTCCACGAGGACTACAGTACTCACGCGTCCAGGAGACTCCACTTCGAGACGAGGATGCTTTGAAGGCCTCTCCGACTCCGAGGACCCGGGGTGGCTATCGGGGCTATGCGACCTGGCCCTCGAGGAACCAGGAGCGTCCTCCGACGCCACCCTCGTGGGTTTCTTCTTCCGACGATGTTCCCGGGCGGGAGACCCCCGCTCAGAGGATCTCCGACGACGCTCGGGGCCGGAGTCACGAGACGTCGAAGCCTCTGATGAGGTCCGGGCTCGGCCGGATGCGGAGTCAGAGAAGATTCGCTCCTTTTGAGACTGCCGACTCCTCAATGCCTTCGAGGACATTTTGGTACACGGACCACAAATCATCGGGTCATGATTGGGTCCGAGGCAGTGGAGGCAGCAGTCGTGTGTGTCGGTAAGAGACATAAGCCTTGTACACCGATCACACTTTTTAAACCCGCTGGCAGCCATCGGGGGAAAAAGGGCCCCTGTGAGGTCAAAAGACTGGGCTGCCAGAGAAAAAGAAAAAAGTGGCGGGAACGCCAGTCACGAAGGACAAAAACCGAAAAATAGTGAACGGACTCGACACCGGAGTATCGAGGCCGGGCGGGAAAAGGACACGGCGTTGAACCGAGAAAAACAGAACGAAAAAAATCAACTTTTTCAGCGGTGATCACAAACTACGTCTGTAGGGCTCCGCGGAAAAAAGAAGACTGAGCAAGATGTCACCCTTGGGCGGGAAGGGGACCGCACATGCGCGCTGCAATTCCCAAAGGCTTTCTTCGAAAGCTGGGGAAATTGCTCCGCGAGGGCTCCGTCGGCGCCGACGTCACCCATCAGTAAGGACTGACTTCCTGCTTGGTCCTGGAGAAAATACAAATTCATTCAAAAAAACCACTCTCTCTTCACTTATTTCCAGTCTTTCATTTAAGCTCCCAAACTTTCATCCAATCTTGCAGAGAGGCCTCTGTGACCGAGGCACCGAGCAGCCCTCACGTGTTTCCCCCTCACTCAAAATCAATCACCAACTGCCACAAAAAATCACCTTCGCTAAAGTTCTAAATGAACTCAGGCCGTGTCCCTGCACCTGCCGATGTCGCCTATAGTACCATTCTATTCTTAATAAAAGTCTTAATTTCCCCAAATAAACGTTCTAACTAATTTTCCCCATCAAAATGTACCTCAAAGAAAGCACAGTTACTTACCTGTAACAGGTGATCTCTGGGAACAGCAGGAATTAGTCCTCACATATGGGTACGTCGGTACCGACGGAGCCCGTGCGGGAAAGCTCCCCAGCTTCTTAGAATAGAAGCTTTTGGGACCTCCCACTGCACATGCGCACTGCCTTCCCGCCTTCCTGAACAGCTCTCCTCAGTTTCGAGTTTATAGCTGAGTCAACAGAGAGAGGACAGGAAGATAGATAGATAAAAGATACAACTCCTAGGGGAGGTGGGTGGGTTGTGAGGACTAATTCCTGCTGTTCCCAGAGATCACCTGTTACAGGTAAGTAACTGTGCTATCTCCAGGAACAAGCAGGAATAAGTCCTCACATATGGGGACTCCCTAGCTTAGATGCATGGGATCCCCTGTAAAGGTTCGCCATCTTCGTATGGATCTCAGGCATCCATTCTGGGAAGGTGGGCAGGAGTTGTTTAGGAATGGAACAGGTGCTTGAGGACAGCCTGGCCAAACAAGGCATCCCGGCGGGAGTCCTTGTCCAAACAGTAATGGGCTGTGAAGGTATGAACCGAGGCCCAGGTAGCGGCTCGACAGATCTGATCTATGGAAACAGAGTGCAGATGAGCCATAGAAGTTGCCATGGCCCTCACATTGTGAGCAGTGACATGGCCTTCCAGAGAAATGTTTTTGCTCTGGTAAGCAAAAGAAATACACTGAGCAATCCAATTGGAAAGTGTACGCTTGGAGACTGGAAGTCCCAAATGGGAAGGATCAAAGGCCACAAAAAGTTGAGAAGACTTTCGATGTGGCTGAGTCCTATTAAGGTAAAAAGCGAGAGCTCTTTTACAATCCAGAGTATGAAGGTTCCTCTCTGCATTGGATGCATGAGGAGCTGGAAAAAAGACAGGTAGATATACCTCTTGATTAAGATGAAAAGGCGAGACCACTTTAGGCATAAAGTGGGGATTCGTCCTAAGGACCACCTTATCATGATGAAATCTTGTGTAAGGTGGATTAGCCACTAAAGCCTGCAGCTCACTGATGCGGCGAGCCGAAGTGACTGCAATGAGGAAGATGACCTTCCAGGAAAGAAATTTCAAGGAGGTGGAAAACATTGGCTCAAAAGGTGGCTTCATAAGTTGACCGAGCACTAGATTCAAATCCCATGCGACCGGGGGTGGTCTGATGGGAGGTTTAGTGAGAGTCAGGCCTCTCATGAATCTTGCAACAAGAGGATGAGAGGAGATAGGTTGTCCATTTATATGTTTCAAGGATGCTGCAATAGCACTTAAATGGACTCTTACAGAATTCGTCTTGAGGCCTGCATTGGATAGATGCAGGAGATAATCAAGAAGAGAATTCAAAGGAAGTGCCAGAGGGTCAAGACCCTGCTGAGCACACCAAATGGAAAAACGTTTCCATTTGAAAGCATAGGAACGCCTGGTAGAGGGTTTCCTAGAGGCAGAAAGGATATCTTTCACTGGTTGGGAAAGATGAAAGTCTTGAAGGCTTAAGCCTTCAGTAACCAAGCACTGAGGTGAAGGGATTTGGGGTTTGGGTGCCACAAAGTCCCTTCCTCCTGAGACAGGAGGTCTGGCGCAGCTCCCAGATCCAAGTAGGATCCCTGGGAGAGCTGTAGAAGTAGAGGGAACCACACTTGGCGTGGCCAGCGTGGAGCTATGAGGATCATAGTTCCATGATCCCTCTGGAGTTTGAACAGAGTCTTGGGAATCAAAGGAATGGGTGGAAAGGCATATAGGAATGCCTGATTCCAATTCAGGAGAAAGGCGTCCGTAGCCTGAGCTCCCTGACACGGAGTTCTGGAACAGAACCGGGGAAGTTTGGCATTCCACGGACTTGCAAAGAGGTCTATGTCCGGGGTCCCCCATTCCTGAAAGATTCGGTTTATTTGGTCCAAATGTAGGGAACCATTCGTGTGGCAGCAGAACTCGACTGAGCCTGTCTGCCCGAGAGTTTTGAACTCCTGGGAGATACACTGCTAGCAGGTGAATCTGATGCTCTCTGGCGAAGGCCCATAGTCTTAGAGCTTCGTTGCAAAGCGACAGAGAGCCCGTCCCTCCTTGTTTGTTTATGTAAAACATGGCCACCTGATTGTCCGTCTGAACTAGGACAGTGAGGTTGGCTAGGAGGGAGTGGAAGACCTTGAGGGCAAGGTAAATTGCTCGCAGTTCCAGAAGATTGATATGAAGGGTGGTCTCCTGTAGAGACCAAGTGCCCTGAGTGGAGAGAGTTTGCAGATGGGCTCCCCACCCTGTTTGGGAGGCATCTGTTGTGAGGGTTGCTTGGGGTAGCAATGGTTGAAATGGAGCCCCCAACAACAGATTCTTGGTGGAAGTCCACCAGTGGAGGGACCAAAACAGACGATCGGAGGTTTGTATTTGGTCTGAGAGCGCTCCTGACGCCTGAGTCCACTGAGTGGCCAGGGTCCATTGAGCTGCTCTCATATGAAGACGAGCATAGGGCACCACATGCACTGTGGAGGCCATATGACCCAGTAGGCGTAGCATTTCCCTGGCTGTCAAGTGAGTGCTGGACTGAGCTTGGGAGGCCAAACTCAGGAGGCGCTGGCCTCGAACATGTGGGAGGTAGGCCCTTGCAGTGATGGTGTCCAACTGGGCCCCTATGAATTCTAGAGATTGAGTAGGGATGAGTTGGGACTTGGGAAGGTTTACTACCAGTCCCAGATACTGCAAAAGGCTCCTTGTGTGGTCCAGGGAAATCTGGGCCTGTGACTGAGTTGGAGCTCGGATGAGCCAGTCGTCCAGATATGGGAAGACAAAGATTCCCATGCCTCTTAGAAATGCGGCTACGACTGCCATGCATTTTGTGAATACTCTTGGAGCAGAGGCTAGACCGAAGGGGAGTACTCTGTATTGGAAATGTTTTCCCTGAAACAGAAAGCGAAGATACTTTCTGTGGGATGGATGGATGAGTATATGTGTATACGCATCCTGTAGGTCTAGAGAACAAAGCCAGTCCTGACCCTGGAGGTAAGGAAGGAGAATGCCGAGAGACAGCATTTTGAATTTCTCCTTGAAGAGAAATTTGTTCAATTCTCTCAGATCTAGGATTGGTCTGAATCCCCCTGTCTTCTTTGGAATGAGAAAATAAGGGGAGTAGAAACCGGACCCTTGTTGAGGAAGAGGAACCTCTTCTATGGCCCCTTGGGCAAGAAGAGAGGAAACCTCTTGACCCAACAGGGTTAGGAGAGATGGTTGAGAATTGAATGGTCTCACCATATGATGGGGAGGAAGGCTGGAGAAATGAAGTTTGTAACCCTCTCGAATGATAGAGAGGGTCCATTGTTCTGTTGTGATTTGTTCCCATCTGGGAGCAAAGTGAACCAACCTTCCGGGTATGGTGAGAGGTTCTGGTTGTGTTAGAACCAGAAGTGGCAAGTTCCCTAGGAGCAAGTCAAAACCCCTGAGGGGTTGGAGCCTGCTGAGCTACAGTAGCTGCTGCAGGCTTAGCTCGTGCTTGTTTGGATTGCTGACGCTTAGCAGTATAGCGAGGTTGAGAAGACTGCTGGCCAGTATTTGAAGCAACTCTGGCCTTCTTATAGTAAGGCCTTTTAAAAGACTTTTTCTTAGTAGGAATTGAAGTGGACTTTGAAAGTCTTTCCAAGGTGGCATTTTCAGCATCCATCTGGGTGGCTTTGATTTGCCACTCTTCCCCAAATAAGTTCTCACCTGTACAGGGCAGATTCCGTAAGCCATCTAGAACCCAAGGTTCCAGATCAGAGGCCTGGAGCCAAGCAAGACGTCGGGCTGCAATAGCAATGCCCGAAGCCCTACTGGCTCCCTCAAAGGAATCATATGCTGCCCTATTAGAGAACTTAGAAACCTCTAAGAGTTGTTTCACTAGGGAAAGGAATCCCTGCTTTTTATCCTCAGGGATAAAGGGGGCAAAATGCCGCACCTTTTTGGCAAGTTCCTCCAGGAACATGCCCATATAGAGACTGTAGGAATTAATCCTGGCTATAAGCATACTAGCCTGGAAAATTTTCCTACCAAAAGAGTCCAAAGTCTTACATTCCCGTCCTGGAGGGGTGGAAGAGTGCCTTTTGGTACTCCTAATCTTCTTCATTGCAGACTTCACCACAATAGAGTGGTGGGGCAATTGAGTCTTTTGGAAACCAGGAGAAGGAGGGACCCTATACATGGTGTCCAACCTACGGGAATAAGGAGACAAAGTCAAAGGATTTTCCCAGAAATCCATCAGTTGTTCTTGAAGGATTTCATGGATAGGCAGGGTAACTGCCTCCTTAGGGGCCTTTGAGTATCCCAAAATATCCAGTTTTTTGGATCTGGGTTCCTTTTCAGAGGATGTGGTAATAGAAAGGGCTGTAGCCATATCTAAAACAAAGTCCTGGAAGGACAAATCCTCTGGAGGGGACATTCTCCTTTTAGGAGAAGAGGGCTCCTCAGGTAAGTTGAGTGAAAACTCAGCAGAATCATCAGAGGAGTGAAAATCCTCAGAGGAATCGGTGCTTTCCTCTAACGCACGATACGCGTACCGATCGGTATCGATATCGGGCGTATCGGGTATGGAACCGGTATGGAGCGAAAGCCCATACGGTACCGACTTGCGTTTAGAGGTGGACGGCCTCGATACCGGCATGGCGGACGATACCGGTATCGGGCCCGGAAACCGCTGAAAGCGGAACCGATGGCGTTGCAGCTTTAATGAAAGCCATGACGGCCTGCTGCATGGACTGTACAGTATCGCCCATGGACGCCATAGCTGCTTGGATGTCGGTACCGGAGTGACCCGGTACCCCAGAGCAGGCTAACAGGTGATCTGTCGAGGCCGTAGCATCGATATCAACCTGAGACCCCTGAATTGGCGTTTTTGGAAGTTGGACTTCCCGCCGGGGTTGTTTGGCTGGGGCAGGGTCCTCAAGTTCTAAGCTAAGAGCCTCTCGATGCTTTGAAGGAGATTTGCTCTTTGAGGACTTGCCCACAGAAGGTTTGGTTACCTGAGATCCATCCGGAGAAGAAGACCTGGATGACTGTGATGCTGTATTCTCTGAAGCAAACAGCACATGGAATTTGTTGGCCCGGTTCTGCAGCCCACGTTTAGACATGTGGGAGCAAGATGGGCAGTCCGGTATGGAATGGTCAGGCCCCAAACATTTCAGACACCATTCATGGGTGTCTGTGACTGAAATAACAGCATTACATTTGGTACACTTCTTAAATCCAGGGGCTGGCTTCTCCATGAGGAGAAATTGAGTAGGCCGAGAGGCCTCTCTGAAGTGACCAAAAAGCTAAAAAATAAGAAAAAAGAATTATAATTTTTTAAAGAAAGAAAGAAAAGACCGGCGATACCGGTATCGGTATGGGGAAGGCAGGTACGCGGTCTAAAGAAACAAATAAAATAACAATTTCTTCAGCGGTGACAGGAACACGACCTGCTGGCTCCGCGGAAAAAGAGAAACTGAGGAGAGCTGTTCAGGAAGGCGGGAAGGCAGTGCGCATGTGCAGTGGGAGGTCCCAAAAGCTTCTATTCTAAGAAGCTGGGGAGCTTTCCCGCACGGGCTCCGTCGGTACCGACGTACCCATATGTGAGGACTTATTCCTGCTTGTTCCTGGAGATAAGTATCCTACAGTTCTTGTCTCCTATTCAGGCTGTAACCAGCCCTTTGAGTTTTCTAGATCAGTACCAAGAGGCAGTTACAGCTGACCAATTAGCAAGTATGTTTCAAGTTATATCACTCCTCCCTTTCAAGCTGGGACTTCTTTCAACACAAAATATGCATTTTTATATCTTAAAAACATGAGTTACCATATTCCTTATGCAAGAAATCATTGTCAATTGCAGTGCACATCTTTTAAACCATTTTTAGCTTTTCAAACTGCTTTTAAAAAGTTACCTTTTACATTGGTTTTCAACAAGCACCGAGACACTCAAAACCAACATTTTTCAGTTCCCTGAGCCTCTTTTTCATCTCGGGAACCACTGAATTAAATTAAAACTTTCATTTAATGTACTTTTATTTTCGGGCCGTTTTTCGTTTAATGCTGCAAATGCAGCGATTTACGCATTAAAAAGTTATAAAATTTGGGTTAATAAGCTCCCCTAATCCTGCTCCAGCTTCCTGGAGCATTAAAATTCCCAAAATGTTAATTTTTAAAATTTTCTAAAATCGGGCCGTTTTTAAGGGTCCTGATCCCTTTAACATCAATCCTGTCTCTTATTTTCAGGCCTATTACAGGCCTGCAGCCTTGTTAGCCCTAAGATGGCCGTATCTTTTATTGAGGGCATTCCTAGCACAATCAAAACTCTGGGCTATCCAGTAAGCCCCATTTACTTATATATTATTTTTTTCTGTTTTGTCACTTTCTTTGGCCCGGACAGGCCCACTTTTATTTTATTTATTTATTGGTTTGTTTTCTTCCACCACCCTTGTCCCTTACCGGCACTTTGGGGCAGCCCTTCACAACACAGCCAGTGCCCTGCCTCTCACTCAGGGACGACCGGCCCAGTTCCGAGGCCTTCTGTCATTTTACTTCTTTCTGGGGCCCCCTAGCACCCTAGCCCAATTCATGGCTCTTCAAGCCAGCCCTATATCTTTAATTTTGGTCTCCTGACCCCACCCCCTGCCATTGGGGATGATTGCGGGCCCCACGACCCCCTCAGCATCCGGGAACACCGGGGATGTCCGCGCCTCACCCCTCTTCCTGGCCTACACTTGGCCCAATTCAGCCTCCAGGGTCGTCGTGTCCCCCCCCCCCCCCCTTCGGGGACAGCTGCAGCCCTCTCCCCGAAGGCCTCTCTCTACATGATCGGGAGCAGCCACAAACATCACGGCTCTCCCCAATCACTCCAGGCAGCCCCCTGCAGCACCTCAAGCCGGGCTCCCGAGCCTGCTGCAAGAGATTCCCCCGAAGCAGCTCATTTTCATTTTTTTTTTCACTGCTGCTGCCGGCTCAACAGAGCCACCAGCCGCCCCCCCCCCCCCCCCGAGCCCCAATGTTTTTCTCATTTGGGGAAAAAACCCCAACACCCTTCTCTGCCCTCCCCGCAGCCACATCGAAGAAAGAAAACAAACAAAAAAAAAGCACACCGGGTTGCTTAGAGCAGCCCCAAGCAGCACAGACCCCTGGGGGAATCCCAAACCACCGTCAGCAGCCCTGGCAACCCCTTTAGGGTACCCAAAAGGTATTTTCTCCAATTTAATTTTTTATACCTCTTTTTCTCATCTGGCTACATTAACAACAACAATGAAGTAGGATTGCCCCATTCCTCAGAGAGCTTTCAAATTTAAACGTGATTCAATGTGAATAGGCATAACAGTGATATGACATGCGATGAATGAATAACAGCTTGCCTTTTTTCTTCTTGCAGTGGCAAAGCTGCGGGCAAAAGAAGGTAAATCCCAGAATATTTTTTAGCCACAATATTTCTGACATCTTCAAGCTTCTAGCATTTTATCTCACGAATGTGATACTGGTGGTGTAGGGGCAAAGAAAGATTCTCATAGCTGAGGGAGAGGCAAAGTCCGTTCAGTTTTTCTATCCTTAAAAATCGGAGATAACCTGAAGCTTTCTTTAAGAGCAGAAATGTAATTTGATTTTAAGGATGAATTATGCCACAGTTAAAGTGATCAAAGGATGCAATCTGTTGCTTAGGGAGGTTCAGTGTGCAGCATATGTAAAAGGATGTAATGAGAATATTAGATATTAAATATACAATGACACAGAAGACTGGTTTAATTTTTCAGGCTACTAATATAATGTGATTACATTCGCTCAATACAGCTAGCAGTATGTGTTGAATGTATTTTTAGTTGCATTTAAGGGGAAAGGTTTAGGGGTGCATAGATGACATTTTTTAAGGCCAATGCACATTATTTTCTTCCTGCACAAAAAGCAGGTGGGTGGTACCTGTAGTAGTTTTCAAAGCACTGCAGACTTTTCTTCCAAATAACTCGCTACAATGTCTAGGGAGTTATTGGATGATGAACTGTTTCTGAAGGGGATCAAATGGGGGGTGGGGAGGGGAAGGTGCAAGGAGATAAGTGGAAAGGTGATCTATGTATGATGTATACTATACAGATCCATCACCCCTGTCACAAGGAAACAGCCATTTGGCAACCGTGCCTATGAAGGACATGGCAAAAGCGTCAGCTGTGGGGGGAGTGCGAGTATAGTATTATATAGCCAGAGAAAGTAAATCAGATTGTACATGGTGAACTGAATACTGGAGTGATATGTGTGATATCCCCTTCTGCTATGAATAAAATAAATTATTTGTATTCATTGTTAAACTTTGGAAAGATGATAAAAATAAACCATCCTGAGAAAGACCTGACCTTTTCCTTCCTTTCTCTTCACAGTAGAAGTTCGGGAAGAACAAGGTGTGTACCTTCATTGTAAGGAAAGAAAAAGTGATAGTCTGTGCTTTGGGAAGACAAATGATTTAAGACCCTGACTGAGGACTCAGGGACATAATGACATAGTAAGATAGTAAATGACAGTAAATAAAGACCAGTATGGGCCATCTAGTCCCAGTAATATGGCAGGAGTAGGTGCCACTCTGTGCAGGGACATAAGACTCCTGGATGTAGGGCTGTAGCTCATGCTTCTGATATATGGGTGGAAAGCTTCTAGGATAGCAGATATGTTTTTGGTAGGGGAGAAGAACAGATGCAGGCAGAGGCAAGAAATGCCTCCATTTTGGTTTGAAACCCTTGCAGGGGATATCGAGAGAGGGGGGGCCCTGTTGCCTGTTGGTTGCATTCTAGTAATAACGTTGAATCCAGATAGGTACACAGCACTGCTCTCCCTGTGAACTTTTAAATAGTTGATCAATATTCTGGGCTTGAGTTTCTTTTGCCGATCATAAACATTTGGATTTGGGAATTGATGGGATTTTGTTTCAGGCCCTGGAGTTTCTTAAGTATTGCACTTTAAAGCAAAAGTCTCCCAGCACCTTCTACAGAAGGCCTCAAAGGCATCAGTTTTTCTGTGGGACAAAAAATTAGCCCCAAAGCCTTTCTTGCATTTATTGTCCAAATTTAAATATGGTCCTGATCAGCCTCTACACTCATGTAATACATGATCTTGAATGTGCTCATAAAAAGAACTCTTCTCACCTCCCCTGTCGTTTTTTCTTACAGTGGAAGTTAGAGAATATAAAGGTAAGAAAAATTAATATAAACATATGAACAAAATGAAAATCAAATTTCGAAGATAATTAAGATTTTCACCCCCTCCCCCCGGAGCTGGGGGAGGCAGCAATGCGAGGGAATGGGTGGCTGTAATCCAGACATACCCTGGGAGAGTGAAGCAAGACAAGAACCAAAGGCAGACAGGAGAGCAAGACCAGAGGCATGGCTCATGCACCCCCATCACCTCCTTCCCCTTTGCTACTTCTCTTCTGCATAGGACTGCTGGTTGCAGATCTGTTCACTGCAGAAGCAGCAGGGCTGGGTGTGCTTGGTTTAAAGAGATGGCGCAGATTCTGTGTGGGATGAGGAAGGAGAGAGGTGGCACTGGTGTCTGGGGATGAAGAGGGACCAGGTGGTATTCCCAGTAGTGATGTTCTGTTAAGTGAGACCGGCCCTGCCATTGAGTAACTGTGTTCTTTGCACACGGCCCCCCATCCACTTATGCAAATGAGGCCCGCAATCAGTCTCTACACATGGCCATGCTTCCCTCTGCATTGCCCTGCTGTTAAGTGGAGGGCGCTGCTCAATTCCTTGCTAAGAAATAATCGGAGGCTGCATGATCTCATCCCTGTCATAGAATATTGTGTATATTTATGTCACAATGAAAGAGATATGTTTCTATACAGTTATGTATAACACTGACAACAGCCCCTTCCCATTGAACATCCTAATCTTATCTTTTCTCTTTCTGCAGTCCAAGAGCTGGAGGATATAGGTAAGAAGTCCAGGCACGGGATCTCTATTACCTGGAATTTGTATAATGTTAGACGATAACTCTGCCATGATATAGGTGCAGTGCAGCTTGGAGGGATATGCCTACGGTCCAGCATTGACAGCCACTGAAACTTGGGGAGAAGGAGTATCTGCTAGTGCCAGGAAGTGATGGTATTGCACATGTTTCAGGAAAGTGAGCGCAGCTGTGGGAATTATAAGGACAGCAAAACACTACATAAGAACATAAGATATGCCATACTGGGTCAGACCAAGGTCCATCAAGCCCAGTATCCTGTTTCCAACAGTGGCCAATCTAGGTCATACGTACCTAGCAGTTTCCCCAAAAGACACAGGTTCCACAATGCTTGTACTGGGTCAAGCATTGGTATCCTGGGTCCCTTCTTAATAATGGTTTATGGACCTTTCCTCCAGGAACTTGTCCAAACCTTTTTTAAACCCAGCTACACTAATAGCCTTTACTACATCCTCCGGTAACAAATTCCAGAGTTTGATTACACGTTGAGTGAAAAAATATTTTCTTTTATTAGTCTTAAATAGTTTACCCTGTAGCTTCATTGCATGTCCCCTAGTCTTTCTATATTCTGAAACGTAAACAATCGATCTACGTTTACCCGTTCCACCCCGTTCATTAATTTATAGACTTCTATCATATCTCCCCTCAGCCGTCTCTTTTTCCAGGTTAAAGAACCCCAACCTTTTTAGCCTTTCTTCATAGGAGTATCCTTTCATCCCCTTTACCATTTTGGTGGCTCTTCGCTGAACCTTTTCTAATAACGCTATATCCTTTTTAAGATACAGCGACCAGAATTGCACACAATATTTAAGGTGTGGTCTCACCATGGAACGATATAGAGGGATTATAATATCTTTTCTTTTATTTTCCATTCCTTTCCTTATGATACCTAGCATTCTATTTGCTCTCTTGGCTGCTGCTGCACACTGGGCCGAGGGTTTTAACATGTTATCCACAATGACACCTAAATCTTTTTCCTGGGTGGTGGTTCCTAATGTGGAACCTTGCATCGTGTAACCATAGTTTGGGTTGTTCTTCCCTAGGTGCATAACTTTGCACTTGTCCACATTAAATTTTATCTGCCATTTTGATGCCCCAGTCTTCCAGTTTATCAAGATCCTCCTGCAATTTTCCACAATCCTCTTGTTTTTAACAACTTTAAATAGTTTTATGTCATCTGCAAATTTGATAACCTCACTCGTTATTCCCTTTTCCAGGTCATTTATGAATATGTCAAAAAGCAGCGGACCCAGCACAGATCCCTGGGGTACACCACTATTCACCTTTGTCCATTGGGAAAATTGGCCATTTAGCCCTACCCTCTGCTTCCTATCTTTTAACCAGTTCCTGATCCACAATAGTACACTGCCTCCTATCCCATGACTCTTTAGTTTTGCCAAAAGTCTCTGATGAGGGACCTTGTCAAAAGCTATCTGAAAGTCCAGATACACTATATCAACCGACTCACCTTTGTCCACCTGTTTATTCACACCTTCAAAAAAACATAGCAGATTAGTAAGACAAGATCTTCCTTGTCTAAAGCCATGTTGGCTGTCTCCCATTAGGCCATGACTATCTACATGCTGAGTAATTTTGTTCTTTAAGATGGTTTCTACCATATTTCCTGGTACTGATGTCAGGCTCACCGGTCTGTAGTTTCCCAGATCACCCCTGGAACCCTTTTTAAAAATTGGTGTTACATTGTAATACCTGAAGATTGGAGGATCGCCAGATGATTTTAATGAAAATTCACAGATTGCAGACCTGCTATTAGTAATCTCATATTTCAGTTCTTTCAACACCCTTGGATGTATACCATCTGGCCCAGGTGATTTGCTACTCTTCAGTTTATCTAATAGTTGTAATACATCTTCCCGATGTATCGACATTTCCTTCAATTCTTCTGCACCTTTAAATACCACTTCAGTCATGGGTAACATCCCTACA
The DNA here is from genome assembly GCA_033557465.1 of Ichthyophis bannanicus. Lineage (NCBI taxonomy): Eukaryota > Metazoa > Chordata > Amphibia > Gymnophiona > Ichthyophiidae > Ichthyophis > Ichthyophis bannanicus. The sequence continues at coordinate 140,510,368 of CM066045.1, forward strand.
TCTTCCTCAGTAAAGACCGAAACAAAGAATTCATTCAGTCTCTCCGCTATCTCCTTGTCACCTCTTAGTGCCCCTTTAACACCTCTATCATCTAATGGACCAACTGACTCTCTCTCAGTTTTTTTGCTACGAATGTACTTGAAAAGGTCTTTATTTTGCGTTTTTGCTTCCACAGCAAGCTTCTTCTCAAATTCTCCCTTTGCCTGCCTTATCAGTGCCTTGCATTTGACTTGCCAGTGCTTGTGCTGTTTCCACGTTTGGCTCTTTTTTCTATTTCCTAAAAGATGCTTTTTTGGCAACAACAGCCTCTCTGACCTCACCTTTAAAGCATGCTGGCAGTTTTTTGGACTTCCTTCCACTTTTCTTAAAGCGTGGAATACAGCTGGTCTGGGCTTCCAAGATAGTAGTTTTCAACAACACCCAAGCTTGATGTAAGTCTTTAACCTTTGCAACTGCTCCTTTTAGTTTTTTCTTAACTATTTTCCTCATTTTATCATAGCCTCCCTTTCAAAAGTTAAAAGGTAATACTGTGGATTTCCTTACTATCCCTCCTGCACTAATTAAATCAAATGTGATTATGCTATGATCACTATTGCCAAGTGGCCCCAGCACCCTTATCTCTTACACAAGATCTGGTGTTCCACTAAGGATTAGGTCTAATATTGCTTCCCCTCTGGTCGGTTCATGAACCAGCTGCTCCAAGAAGCAGTTATTTATTTCATCTAGGAACTTTATCTCACTAGCATGTCCTGCCGTGACACTCACCCAGTCGATACCGGGGTAATTGAAATCACCCATTATTATTACTGCGCTGTACTACTGTGAAAGAAGGGTCAGGCTCTGGAAACTAGCTGTGTGAAAGTTATCCTAATACCAGACTGAGGTCTGCCAGGCCATAGCACAAGGGAGGAAGGGGAACTGGTTCAGGAGTCTGTAGCAGCCGTAAGGAGAATGAAAAGGACGGATTTGCAGATACTCAGGTTGCTGAGCAGGAGGGAAGGGAAAAATTGCTTTAGGTCAATTAGCATAAGGTATCTATAATTATCTATGGCTAAAATGGGGACTGGTCTCTGTTATCATTTGTGCAGTCCAGTTACAGACTTAATAAAAGACCCCATAGGCAACCATTTTCTGCACCCCTCAGGGATGAAAGATTTCTTATAGTAACTTTCAGAACCCAACCACAGCTTTAAAATGGCATTTTAGAAAGGACATCCAGGGCAAAATGTCTGAGAAAATCCCAGGGACGTTTAAATTTTGGCCCAATTTTGGATATGACATCTCCAAATTGGAGAGCCACAGAAACAGTTTCTTGGTCGTCTCAGCGGGTATTTTCCAGAAGGTGGACGTCTATTTCAGTGCCATTGCCAACACTCAAGACTCGCAGTAGTGGGGTAGTAATCTAGTCATGGTTTACATTTACAAGCAGGTTTCTTTGACCAGGAAATTCTGACAGAGGCAGCGCATTGTCCTCTTCCCCCGGTAGCGTTGCTGCCATGAAACAAACCCCTTTATGCTCCTCACTTGTGGTCAGAAGCAGGTGCTGATGCTGCACAAGCATATCTGGCCCTGCTTGTACTATTCTGAAATCACACCACAACTGCATCTTTCTTGCTTTGCCCAAGCACTCCTCCAGCATACCCTTCCTTCCCTTATAGGGACATCCATATTCCTGCTTTCTAAAATGGTTCTGGGGACAACCTTGCAATTCGGTTGTCTAAGTACCTGATTTCAAACATCCAAAAAACAAAAAGGGGCTTTTAAAATACCCCCCCCCCCCCAAGTGAATAGACCCCAAGCCTCTCTAAGGTATGCATTGCTGGGTATTAAACAAGCAATCTTACACTACACCAGTGCGTGCAGATAGAAGTGGCTCCCTAAGCAAGCTGGGCAGATTGTTTGTGCCAACTAGCTTTTATCTGCCATCAGCTAGTACTGTGTAATTATGCTTGCCAGTGTTAATCAATTGAGAGTTTCATTACCCCTGTTAACACATCTGAAAAGAGTGATTTTCTCTGTTTTCCTTAAAAACACAACTATGCTCATGAGCACAATTATAATAATTAAAACAATTTCATATTTCTGGCTAAAAATAACAGAATTGTTCAAAAACTGCCCACCCTGCATTCCACATACTTTCCTGGAAAGGAAATATTTAACTCAGACCAATGGCTATTGACCTCTCCAAGTCTAATTTTTCAATAGCTCCTAGTTTGGTAGGCTAGAAATGAATTAAGTAGAACCATGGCCTGATCGGTGACAAATTAATAACTTTGTTCCATTTTATTTTTTTTCAGTGGCCAAGCTGAAGGGCAAAGAAGGTAAATCTGAAATTTTACTCAATTCTTCTTCCACTTGGTGTAAAACGGCAAAAAGATTTCCAGTGTACATGAGGGTTTGTTATCTTAAGCCATGAACATGGTGCTGGTTACATTGGTAACTGTGCCGCCGAGTAGGGGCAAATGTAGACTTCATGGGACAGGTCAGGCAAATTTGTTAAGACTTCAAAAAATGAAACGTAATTTGATTTTAGGGAAGAATTAAATGTGGACTAGTATGATCGAATATGCTGCTTAGGGAAATTTTGTTTGCCGTGTAATTTAGAGGATATAATGAGCAAATGAGGCATCACACATGTAGCGATGTTATGTGTGATGATCTCACAGTGGTACAGCTTCTGCCCTTATGTAACGTTCTGCAGGAATGGCCGAGTTGTGTTTTGCAGGTGGGGTTTTCTCTAAAGGAATATTACTAAGGAAATACTCCAATAAGGAGAATGCATTTAGGGATGCCTGTTGTTATTGTTCAGACAGAGCATAAATGGCTTCTGTGACATCACACTTACTCTATAGCCCAGTGCTCATGGGAAAAAGCTTTATTCAGATAATGCTAACTGTACAGTTCCTATGCATCATCTTTTCTTTCCCCTTTACTTCCCTACTCTTCTTGCTCCAACTCCCTCCCCTTCACCTTTATGCTGTCCCTCTTTTGTCACACTTTCTATGGCATCCAGGAGGGACCTCTATATGAAATAAGTGTTTTGCATTGCTAGAGAAGAGTGATCAACATTTATTTTTTAAGCTGATTTTCTTTTTTAAATTACCGAGAATGGACATTTTTTCTTTAAAGTTGAAGTGGCTCAGAACACCACCTGTGAAGAACAGCCTATCCCCTTAAAACTTTTAAACAGTAATAAAACTATAGCAAACAGCTAACCAATAAACTTGGCTACGTCAGAATTAGTCTGAAAAGGAATAGAGATTTCCTTTGAATGAGGCACTAGTGAGACCTTACACAGAGTATCATGTTCAGTTGTGGAGACTGTATTTTCATAAGTTTGTTCTTAGCTGCCTCCATCCTCCTATTACACAGACCTCATAGGACCCCCATTTAAGAGTCTAGCTCCCATAGGCAGGAGCAGTGGGGATGGTCCTAAAGCAGTGATGGCTAACCTTTTTGAGCCCGAGTGCCCAAACTGCCGCACAAAACCAAAGAATTTCCTCAAAGTGCCAGCACGTCAATTAAACCTCAGCTCAGTTACACATGCAGAACATAGACCATCACCAAACAAGGAATCACAATTTAGAAACAGGAAGGCAATAATTAAACTGGGACCCCCAAAAGCCAAACTTGGAATGTACAACACTGTAGAAATAAAACTATAAATTAATTTCCTCTTGTACCAAACAAAGCACAGACGTTAATGATGCACATTTCCCAGAGGTTTCATATTCCAGTTAATAAATTCAAAATAAAGAGATATCTTTCTACCTTTTGTGCATTTTTTTTCAGTTGCAATTGCTCCAGCCACTTTCTTCTGGTTTCTTCATGTTTTCTGCTAACTCTCCATCGTCTGCTGTCCATTTGTTCTTTCTTCTCTCTTCTAGTCTTTTTTTCCATTCTCTCTCTCTACATCGCTTTAACATACTAATCTTTCTCCTTTTGCTCTTTCCTCATTCCTATTTCATCCACACAAATTTTACCGCTCCATCCTCAATCCCCACTTACTCTCCCAATACCCGGCCAATTGTAGATTTTTCATTCCTCCCACACAAATATTTTTTCCCCTCTCCATTTTACTCTCCCAGCCCCATCCCATTCTAATCCTCCCCCAACATCAGCTCCCTTCTAGTTCCAGTCTCACCCAGCATCCATTCCTTTCTAGTCCCTGCATCAGCCCATTTCCAGTCCTAGCTCCCCCATCCATTTTCAGTCTGAGTCCCTTCATCAGCTCATTTCCAATCCTAGCCCCCCATCAGCCCATTTCTAGTCATTTCCTAGCCCCATCATCAGCCCATGTCAAATCATAGCTCCCCTCCACTCAGTCCAATTCCAGTCCAAGCCCCCCCCCATGAGCCTACTTCCAGTTCTAGCCCCTCCATGAGTCCATTTCAATTCAAGCCCCCACCACAGCCCATTTCCAATCTTAGCTCCCCCCAACAGCCCATTTCCAGTCCTATCCTAGCTGCTCCATCAGCCCATTTTCAGTCCTAGCTCCCTTCCCTCACAGCCCATTTCCATTCCAAGCTCCCTCCCCATCAGCTATTTGCAGTTCAAGCCTCCCCTTCCACTCAGCCCATTTCCAGTCATAGCAATCCCCCAACCCATTACCAGTCCTAGCCCCCCATCAACCCACTTCCAGTCCTAAACCCCCATCACCCCATTTTCAGTTTAAGCCCCCCCTATAACCCATTACCAGTCCTAACCCCCCATTTCCAGACATTCCCCATCAGCCCACAGCCCATTACCAGTCTTAACCCCCCCATAGCCCATTACCAGTCCTCACCCCCCATCAGCCCACTTCCAGTCTTAACCCCATCAACCCATTTCCAGTCAGCCCCCCACAGCCCATTGCCAGTCCTAAACCCCCATCAGCCCACAGCCCATTACCAGTCCTAACCACATCAGCCCACCTCAAGTCCTAACCCCTCCCCATCAGTCCATTTACTGTCCTAGCCCCCCCCCTTAGCCCATTATCAGTCCTAACCCCCCCCATAGCCCATTAGCAGTTCTAACCCCCCATCACCTCATTTCCAGACAGCCCCATCAGCCCACAGCCCATTACCAGTCATAACCCCCCCATAGCCCATTACTAGTCCTAACCTCCCCAACAGCCCAAAGCCCATCCAGTCCTAACCCCTCCCCATCAGCCCATTTCCTGTCCTAGTCCCCCCCCATAGCCCATTATCAGTCCTAACCCCCCATCACCCCATTTCCAGACAGCCCCCATCAGCCCACAGCCCATTAGCAGTCCTACCCCCCCCCCCCCATGGCATATTAAAAAAAAAAAAAAAAGCTGGCTTTGGCCGCTGCCGCAGCAGAATGCAATGTCCCGCGGGGCCCCCTCCGCCCACTAAGCCCCTCTGCAAGGGCTTTCAGATTCGCGAGGGAGACCTTCTCCTTCGCGTCTCTGTTAAGCCCGCAGGGGCTAATGGGAAATTTCCCATCAGTCCCTCGCGTCTAAAGGGGCTGATGGGAAATTTCCCATTAGCCCCTGTGGGCTTAACAGAGACGCGAGGGAGACGCTCTCCCTCGCGAATCTGAAAGCCCTTGCAGAGGGGCTTAGCGGGCAGAGGGGGCCCCGCGGGACACTGCACTCTGCCGCTGCCGCGTCTGCAGCAGCAGCCAGAGCCAGCTTTTTCTTTTTTGCGGACCTACCCGCGTGCCAGCTGCAAGGCCTTCGCGTGCCACAGCTGGCACGCGTGCCATAGGTTCGCCATCGCTGTCCTAAAGCAATAGGAATCAGGTTCCTGTTTAGCCCAGGTATTTGGTGCCTTAGGCAATTGCCTATGCTTAAGATCCTACAGCAAAACTCAAAAGGTACAGATTTGCTGAAGAAAGAGGATATGGTGAAAAAGGACACATTTCACAGGTTTCAATAAAACTTACAAAATTGTGACATTTTCCATTGAAAAGGCATCAAAAGCACAATTGGGGCCATGGTATGAATTTGTAGGGAAAAAAAAAATATTAGAAAGAGGAGAGACAGTCTAGCTCTATAGGCATGCATGTTTGTATAGATATGTAGCAGCAGAGGAAGTGGAAGCCAGTACCATGACAGATTCAAGCATGCTTGGGAGGTTGCAATATTGTAAACACACACGCTCTTTGCCTCCTTAAGGACAGAGGTCAGGGGTAATTAGAAGAAATATAAATCAGCAAACTGGAGAATAGGAGTAGCCAGGTTAAAATGAGCAGGCTGGTGAGGGCTGGCTACTGTCAAGCAAAGTCATGAGAATGTTCAGACAGCAGCCTAGCACTGCCTTTGGTAGCTAATTAAAGCATTAGAACGGTGGCTGGTAAGACAGGGTGGAATGCGCCTCTAGGTAGAATGATATGGAACCAAAAGGAGATGATAAAATAACTGATTCAGATAAGGTGAAAATTTTCTACACAGTCGGTCTGCTTTGGAAAGCTGCTGGAATATACCCTTAGCAATATGGACCAGAAAAACATGGCATTCTGGGAGAGCCAGTTCATGTTCATTTATGCAAAAAGGATTTTACAGAGCATAAATGGCATGATCCATTGATGTGGAACTGCTATTCGGTCCATTACTATCTAACGCATTCTCTCGCTCCTGCCTTGTACCCCCATCCTTCCTTCTCTTATACCCTTCTGGCATTGCTATTCTCGTTATCTAGTACTTCTTCTCCCCATCTATCCTCTCCTGTGTATAAGAGGCTGACAGGGATGATGGAGTGATAGAATGTGATCGTCTTCGCTCTCTTGTTAACCAGCAGACCATAGCTAAAGGCACATCCGGTCCATTTGAGCCAGGCTACTTGTTTTTCAGTTGCTGTCAGACAGAGACAACCTTAGGGCATTTTCAGGGGTTACCAGCTAAATGTACTTTTCTCCCCTCTCTCCTCAGAATACACCTAAGGACGTTTGGGAGCAGGCAGCTGCAGTGTCCAGGAAGATTCAGTATCTAAAGACAAAATCTATTTTATACAACAAAAAGGTTCACAAAACTCAGCAAATATATGTCTGAGATGGGAATGGGTGCACCACACCCCTCTTGTTTTAACTAGAAGTGTTTCCTGCATCTTGGAGCCAAACTTTTAAGTGCATTTTGATGTATTAGGGAAAGGCAATTTTTAAAAATGTTATTCTAGAGCAATCTTGTGTTTTATATAACCTGGTGAACTCCCTTGTGTTGTACACTCTATAAAAGCAGTTGTACCTGATTGCTACCTCAATGGGCATCAATAAGTGAAGAGTAACTTAGACACAGCTTTGGAGAGTGACAATTGTGTTTGTATCAGTTCCATACAGTATTTCCTGTGGTGATCACCAGGCAAAAGCTGCCATTAGCACTGATGTTATACACATAGTATATTTTACTACAATAAAATTGCTTTTTCAATCATAAAATATATGGTTTGCATATTTATTTATTTTGCACTTTTCTGGTAATCAGCAGTAGCATGGTTCAGAATCAGGGGTTGTATCTAAACTTTAAGAGCGTAGGCAATCATTTTAGAAGGCTATTTTGTACATGGGAAAAGCTAGTTTACATATTTATGCCTATTTACAGGTGTAAGGGGCAATTATAGCAAAGCTGTTTACATGTGTATATTTGAAACACTGCAGATTTCAAGGGGGGATGATAGGAGCATACTTTTAAAATACACACCCACTTTCCATTTACAAGAGAAATACACATGTATTGCAAAAAAAAAAGTTCTTCTGGCATTTACATGTCCTCCAAAAGCACACATACATAAGCCAACTGCTCATTTGGACCTAATTGAAAAGGTAACTAGGGGGAAATTTCCAATCTGTGTTTTAATCCAAATAGTTTAGCAGTTTAATCTGGCCCAATGCTACACACTAATGGATAGAGCAGCATTTCCAAAACCCATCCTCAGGGTATCTCAGCAAGCTGAGATGTCAGGATATCTGCAATGTTTATGCACAGGATGAATGTGCATGAAATAGAAACAGGAAGCACTGGACTACAGTAATCTACCTATCACTCACTATGGGCCTCTCAGGGGTGCAGCCTTAATGATACATCCAGACCTAAACCAAGTTGTTCATGGTGCAGATGGTAAGATACTCTACTCTAGAATTCTGGTACAACAAAAGATCACCCACCACCCTTTAAAACAAAGCAAAATACATGAACAAATATACTCTAAAAATACTTAAATAAGCAAACCTGAGAAAGGCAAGGTCCACCACCAAGGTGCTAAGCAAAGTACAAAATCATAATGTCAGAGAAAAACAGACAATACTATTCCACCCCTCTGCACCTTCCTCAAAATAAGAGCAGAAAATGCTCAAATATGAATTTGTAACTTTAGTACTGAGGAAGTGTTACTCTTCAGGCTGAGCTTCATCTGCCGGCATTTACTATGGAGGTCATTTTAAAAGGCTTATTCACAATTTGGGTATCTGCAAAAGTGCATGCGGACATCCAAATCAAGGCAAAGTCCTCGGATCCATTTCACAAATGGCTTTTGAAGATGTGCCCGGTGTGGGGCCGTCCAAGTAGGTGGGGATATAGGGGGGGAGCATGTCTAGGGAGGAGTGATACACAAGTTTGGGGTCGTTTGCACCTCGTCAAAATTTAGACCATCTCCACGTTTGAATAGGCACAGGAAATATTTGTTTGAGCCATAAAACCTTCGGATCATGTAAAGATGACACTCCAACATCCCTTGTACTCTCTGCAAGCTTAGTAACATTTTGGAGGAAAGTTGTTTCTGTTTGTACCTCTGCTGTAATACTATTTCAGGGGCATCAATGTGGCTGGTTCCTTAGACGTCCATCAGGCAAATCCATATTTGCGATATCGTGCCCAAACTCGGATGTGCCTGCCTACTTTTGAGGCCTTCTGGCTTGGACATCATTTCTAAAATCTTCATTGTAACATAGTAAATGACGGCAGATAAAGACCAGTATGGTCCATCTAGTCTGCCCAGTAAGATGGCAAGGGTAGGTGCACCTGCCGCTCCATGAAGGCCACCCCTCCCCATGTCTTTGTTTTAAGGGTGAACCCACCGCTCCATGTAGGACACTCCTGTATGTTGAGAAATTAGTTAAGTTTATTTTGATTTTATCCTGTTGCTGTAAAGGGATCCACTGTCTGTCCCATGCCATTTTGAATTCTGTCACTGTATTTGCCCCAACACTTCCATCAGGAGGGCATTCCAAGCATCCACCACCCTTTCAGTGAAAAAGTATTTCCTGACATTGCCTTTCAATTTACCTCCTTGCAGCTTCATGTTATACCCTCTAGTTTTACAGCTTCCCCGTCTTTGGAAGAGGTTTGTTTGTTCATTATTTCTCTTTAAGTATTTAGAGGTCTGAATCATATCTCCCCTGTCCATCCTCTCCCTCCAGAGTGTACATATTTAGGTCTTCAAGTCTCTTCACATAAGGCTTCTGACACAGGCTCCAAATCATTTTGGTCGACTTCCCCTGAACAGTTTCCAGTCTTTTTATATCCTTTGCAAGATATGGTCTCCAAAAGTGAACACAGTATTCCAAGTGAGGCCTCACCAGTGACCTATACAGTGGCATTAGTACTTCTTCCTTTCTGCTTTTAATTCCTCTTTGTATGCAACCCAACATCCTCCTGGCTTTTGCCACCGCCTTGTCACACTGTTTTGCCACCTTGAGATCTGCAGAAATAATCACACCAAGGTCCTTCTCCTGGTCCGCGCACACCAACCTCTCGCCCCCTATCGCATACATTTCCCCTGGATTTCTGCTTCCCAAGTGCATGACATTGCACTTCTTCGCATTAAATCTTAACTGCCAAGCATTAGACCATTCTTCCAGCTTTTGTAGATCTTTCCTCATGTTATCCACTCCCTCAGGGGAGTCCACTCTGTTGCAAATTTTCATGTCATCTGCAAAAAGAGACTTTTCCATGCAGTCCAGCAATTTCACTCACAAATACATTGGACAGTGCCGGGCCCAGGACTGAACCCTGGGGCACCCCGCTAATCACCCTCCTTCCATCCAAGTGAGCTCCATTTACCATCACCTTCTATCGTCTGTCAGTCAACCAATTTCTGATCCAGTTCACCACCTTGGGACCCATCTCCAAACTACTGAATTTATTGATAAGCCTCCTATGAGGAACAGTATCAAAGGCTTTGCTGAAATCCAGGTAGATGACATCCATCGCATGCCCCTGATCTAGTTCTCTTGTCACCCAGTCAAAGAACTCAATCAGATTTGTTTGGCAAGATCATCCTTTGGTAAAACCATGTTGCCTCGGATCTTGCAACCTGTTGGTTTTGAGAAAGTCCACTATTTGCTCTTTCAGAAGTGCCTCCATTACTTTTCCCACCACCGAGGTAAGGCTCACGGGCCTGTAGTTTGTCACTTCTTCCCTGTCACCACTTTTGTGAAGAGGTACCACATCCACCCTTCTCCAGTCCTGAGGAACTACTCCTGTTTCCAAGGATGTATTGAAAACATCCTTTAACGGCCCTGCAAGAACCTCTCTCAGCTCTTTCAGTATCCCCATCTGGTCCCATGGCCTTGTTCACTTTTAGTTTTGCAAGTTGTTCTAACACATCATCTTCTGTGAATGGTGTGGTATCTACTTCATTCCCATTTTTATATCTGGGAGTCACAGATGGTCCTTCAGGATTTTGTTTAGTAAAAACAGAGCAGAAATATTTGTTTAGCAATTTTGCTTTTTCAATGTCACTTTCCACGAATCTGTTCCCAGCACGTCTGAGTCCTGCAATTCCATCTCTGATTTTCCTCCTCTCCCGAATATACCTGAAGAAAGTTTTGTCGCCACACTTCACATCTTTAGCCATCTTTTCCTCTGCCTTTGATTTTGCTTTCCTTATTTCTCTTTTTGTCTCGTGTAGTTTGCTCCTGTATTCCTTACTGTGTTCTTGTTTGCAAGCTTTTGAATTTTGTGAAAGCTGTGGTTTTTTGCCTTTATTTGTGCAGCCACTTCTTTGGAGAACCAAATAGGTTTCCTTCTCCTTGTTTTTATTTACTTTCCATATTACTATGTTTAGCCCATTTCCTTAACTTGTAGGCCTGCAAGTAGATTTTGAAAGAGAAAACAGTAGCCTAGTGGTCAGAGCAACTGCTTAGGAGCCAGAAAGGCCAGGATTCAAAGTCTACTGCTGCACTTTGTGACCTTAGGCAAGTCACTTAACCCTCCATATCCTCAGATACAAACTTAGACTGTAAGCCCTCCAAGGACAGGGAAATACTGACTGAACCTGAATATAGCTCACACTGAACTACTGCTGAAAGATGTGAAGTAACAAAAAACCCCTCTCCCTCCATTTTTAAGATTTGGTGGCTGGTTAGTACTATCACTAACCAAACACATGATTCAGAGATAAAGAATATAGCAAAATTTCAAAAGGAAATCCTGGTATGCAGTTCTGCCAGCTTTCCCTGCAGAGAGGGGAGAGCAATTTTACCTGTGGAAAAATCTTTTAAAACACTTACTTGCAGAAATCCTGCCTTCTTAGAGCATAGCTACTAGTTTAAGTTCTTGTTAAAACTGGATTATGCCTTCAAGGCTGACATAGGAATTGACTTATGCCTGACTTTTCGGTTAGATGCTTATCCTCTTTTTCCACCGTCGTGACAGCCCTAGATTGAAAATAAAACCTACTGACATTTCACTACCATTTTCCATACTGAAAACACCAGGATGCTTGCTGGTGTAATTCTGCCTTGTATTCATCGCTCTCTACTAAATGTCCTGTGCATGGAGAACAGAGCTGATTGCTCATAACCCACGTTCAAAGGGCAGAATGTCAGCATGCAAAAAGAGAAAGGTTACTTATTAGGAAATTAGATAAGAGAGTCTTGATGTTCCTTTTATACACAGCAGCACAAACACAAGGAAAAGGAGAAACCTTTTGCAAAAAAAGCAATCAATAAGAGAATGAGAAAAAAAAAAAAAACATCTTTCAAGTATAACATTATTACAGCATACTACCTATGATTTTCTGGAGATCTAAACTATAGATTATAGGCTTATTCACAAAAATGTTTTATTCATAGCCAGAGAGAGGAAAAAATTCCTTTTTGTATAAGGGCCCGTTTGTGTCCCGCCCTCCTCAACCTGACTCTAGAATTTAAGGAATATAACCAAGAACAAACCAACAAAAGCTTAACTAGATTTGCTTTATTATACAGCAGTCTGTGAATCACCAGATTAAAAGCACATGTCCAGGCCAAGATTATCTAGGAAAGCACCATAAAAATGATGCAATATCTGAACCCATTTCACCTCTCCTTTTATTTTCTTGTAAATCATAGTGCTTTGTTTGGCAGCAAAGTGCTGGGCCGGTGGCTTGTCCCCTCCGATTTATGTTTAGGCCTCCAAAGGGCTGGACACCAGCACACCTACAAGCATAATTTACTAAGGGAGCCCAGTCTTAAGCAAATTAAGTGAGGGAAAGGGGTAATAAAAAGTTCAGGCATCGTTCACTTCCATGTTCTGCAGCTGGTTCTCCAATCCCCCTCCACCAGTTTTCTTCTTGTTTCCCTCTTGCTGTTTCTTGTGTTTCTTTAAGAGCTCCTGCTCAATGGGGGCAGGTTTCACAAATCTGATCATCTCTCTCAGGTCTACAAAGCAAATAGGTAGTGTAGTCAAGGGGCCAAAACACACTCAGGCAACTGTAACTCAAATTGGCTGTCCATATGCACGTTTTGGCAAATGAACAATTATGAAGATGCAGTAGTCAACAGTAATGTCCTACATACAATGTGCCCAAAATAAGCATTAGAGATGAACTGTAATCTTAAAAGGATCTCTCCCCCGCTACTGTCTTGTTCCTTACCCCCAATAGAAAGGTGAAAATGGATTATTCCTTTAGATCTACCAAGGTAAATTTCCAAACTCAGCTACAAACACGCTGGACAGTATCCAATATAAACAGGCTGAGTGGCATGAGCAGAGCATTCTGACCTTTGCAGGCATATCGTATCAGGCTTCCCCATACACAGCCATGGAATTCTTCCCCCCCCCCCCCCTTCACCAGGAACTTCCCTCCCGAACTTTAAAAAAGGGTCTTAAAACATGGTTATTCCAACTCTCCTTTCCTGAAGGCCCTTTGGGGCTGCACCTGCTCCTTTTTTCTGTACCTGCTCTTCTCCTCTCACCCAATCACCTTTTTATGAATCGTAATCCCTCCCCCCTGCAGTATTACTTTTACAATGGAAACTGCCTTGATGGCTTTTAGTCCTAAGTGAGATACAGTAAGTGCCTCGAATAAAGTAAAAATAAATAAAATTACAGCCCACATCTAAAAGATGTCCTGTTCAGACTTCTGGTGATGTCATCGGAGCGCATGGCGGAGTAGGAGATCAGCTCCGCGAACAAAACCTACTAACGAGGGGTATAACCCCCCAAAAGCGCAAAGGTCAGAGCGGAAAGATGCATAGCAGTTAGGGGAGGAAGATCCCACACAAGGAATTGAAGTGGGAGCGAGCCGCGGTACTTACCCATGGCAACAAATGAGCAGTGAGAGCTGATCGGGGGGGGGGGGGGGGAGCAGAGCAGGCCGGTGAGACCCGCTAGCGATGCAGGTGGTCTGAATGGGAGCAAGCGACAGTTCATGGTGAGCTGGATTGGCGGTGAGTGGAGGTTGTGCGGTGGTTCGGAGGAGAGTTGAAGGCAGGGCAGCAGCAGAGCCCGGGAAGAGCAGCGGATTCGACGGATGGCTGAGGCTCGAGTGTGCGGTCACATGTAGGGGGAGTGCAGGGCCTGGAAGAGAGCAGAAGAGGACCAAACGAGCTGGAGGACACAGCCGTGCAATGGGCCGCACAGCACAGTTGGTACCCGGAAGAGAAGGCGAGGAGCCAGACTGCCCAGAGGTGGGTGGAGAGTGAAAAAGGGTACGGAAAGCAACAAGGCTGAAGGATTATCGGTGGAGCGGGGCAGACCAGGCAATCAAGCTCCAGGCCACGTCGGGAGAGGCTCAGCAAGTAAGTGCAAAGGCTGAGGTAAAATAAATTGGATCTCCCGTGGCTAAGCCAGACAGGAGGAATAGCAGTGCCCTAGTCAGAGGGAAAAGACTGAGGACCCCTCAACTGCTTGAACAGCACTCCACGGGGAGGGGGAGAACAGTGGAGATATACAAAGAGGCCACAGCCTGTGGAGTGGAACTAACTAAAAATATAAAATGGATAAATCAAGAAGAGAAAGGGCCATGAAGAAAAAATTGGCAGAATTCCGCTCCTCCTATGCGCCATCAAGAGGAGGAAAGGAGGGTAAGAGGACTGGCAAGACGATGGGGGATCTCTCGCCAGAGCAAGAGGAAGACACGGAAGGAGAGGAGTGCTAGGGAATGGCTGAGAAAATCAAGCAGTGGCTTATAGAACTAAAAGGAGGATTTAAAAGAGGAAATTGGAGGAGTAAAGAATGAGTTAAAAGAGGCTTTGCAAACAATCAGGCAAGACATCACGGAACTGGGAGAGCAGGTGGAGGACGCAGAGAATCAACTGGAACAACAAGGGGCAGCGGTGGAGCAAATCCAGAAAGGATGGGAGGAATTGAGGGAGGCTCAAGAGGAGATGAGGGTAAAAACGGAAGACTTGGAGGATCGCTCGAGAAGATGCAACATTAGAGTGCGGGGAGTCCCGGAGGATCCCAAATATAGGAACAGTGAAGAGGTGGTACAAAAAATATTTGGAGAACTCTTAAAAGTGGTGGAGCGAACAGAGGAGGATGAAGGAGACCAGATGAAACTAGAAAGGGCTCATAGAGAGCTGGGGCCCATAAGGGACAATCGTCCAAGAGACATTGTAGTTTGCTTGACTTCCTACAAGTTGAAAGAATGTATTCTGGGAGCAGCGAGAAAGCTAAAAAAACTTCCAGTGGGAAGGACATAAATTGAAACTGTTTCAGGATCTGTCCCAGGGAACGCTGTGACGTAGAAGGGAGATAAAGGAGGTCACGGCCTACCTGAGGAGGGCCGACCTGAGATATAAGTGGCTGTACCCATTTGGATTGTTGATCACGGTGCAAGGGCGGTCGAGGAAAAGTAAAGACAAGTGTTGAAGCTTGGAAAGCATTGAGAGAATTGGAGCAGAAAATTTACCGGAAGAGGCCAGCAGTCCAGCTAAACCAATGAACGACGCCAATACTACCAGGGCGAAGAGTTTGAGGTAGCATAGAGCAGCAGAAGGCGGTAGGAGATTGGCGAGACTGGTCAAGGAGCTTCAATGAGGGAAGGCGATTGAAAAGGACGCAGGCTGAAGCAGCGGACAGCATATGGACTTGAACCAGATGATTTACAATACGGAAAAGGTTTTGGGTGATTGGAGTGGTTGTGTGTGGTAAATGTCTATGCGCCCACGGGATCCCAGAAAGATTTTTGGGAGGAGTTAAGTAAACAGGTAGCAGTAATGGGGGATGGAGCAATATTTGTGGAGAGGACTTTAATATGCCCTGGGAGGTGGGGAGAGACACGACGGGTAAGAGGGAAGGGCGAGGGGAGGATAGACAGATATCATAGCTTTGTGAATGAGAATGATTTGATAGATGCATGGCGGTTGATGAACCCAGGTAGGCGACAGTTTTCCTTCTTCTCAGCAGCTCATGGCACATATTCAAGACTAGATGTTATCTGGGTAGGGAAGGAGTTAGCGGGCAGGATAAAGGGAGGAGAAATTGAGCCTATTACGTGGTCGGACCATGCACCAGTGGTAGTACAGTCGAGGGTGAGGGGGAAAGTAAAGGGGGGCAATACTGGAAACTAAATGAAGGCTTGCTGGAGGATACTAGGGTGGTGAGAGAGGTGGAACAATTAATACCGGAGTATTTTGAAAAGAATGGGGAGGGAGAGGTAAAAGGGAGTAGTATGGGATGCTTTTAAAAGCAGTGGTAAGGGGGGTGTTGGTAAAGTGGGGAGCGCGGATAAAAAGGGAAAGGGAGGAGCAGGAACTGTAGCTAAAGCACCAATTAATAGAATTGGAGGAGAAAGATGCCCAGAGCAGTAGTGGGATAATTAGGGGAGCGGTATTGGAGACGAAGGCTAAACTGAATGTGTTGGAGGAGGGGCAGATAAGGCATAACCTGCAGTTGCTGAGGCAGAACTTCTTCGAAGGGGGTAATAAAGCGGGGAAGTATTTGGCCCAGCAGTTAAAAAAAGAGAAAGGAATCGAATCAAATCGAATCATACAGATCAGAAGCGGGGGGGGGGGGGGGGGGGGGGTTGTGCGGGAGGACCACCAGATCAGAGAAGAGTTTGTAGCGTTCTATAAGAAGCTTTATGCAGCCCAATCAGAGGGAACAGCGGAGGCGATCAATAACTATCTGGGAGGAGTCAGCTGACACGGTTGGAAGAAGGGGAACAGCAGAATCTAGACAGAGATTGGAGCAGAGGAAGTGATACGGGCGATTAAGGATATGAAGCTAGGGAAAGCCCCGGGCTTAGACAGGCTGACAGCGCGATTTTATAAGAAATTTGGGAGTCTGTTAGTACAATCCTTAACATCAGTATTCAATGCGCCACGACGTGGGGGGAAGTTGGCGGACACGATGGGATGGGCAGGCATTACCCTTATACATAAGGTAGGGAAAGATCCGCAGGAGTGCGTGTCCTACAGGCCAATATCACTGTAAAACATTGATGCGAAACTGCTGGCAAAGATATTAGCGACGAGGCTTAATAAAATATTGGGTAAGCTAGTTCACGATGACCAAGCAGGCTTTATACCAGGGAGGCAGGTGGCGGATAATATCAGAAAGGTTCTAAATGTGATATGGGTGGCAAGGCGCTCGGGTGACCCGGCGCTGCTGGTCTCGCTGGATGCTGAAAAAGCATTCAATCAAGTGTCATGGAAATTTCTATTCTCAGTGTTGGAAGCCATGGGGTTTGGGGCAGAGTTTGTGAATTGGATAAAGGCCTTGTATGTAAGAGTAAATGGAGGATACTCACGTTTCTTTTCTCTGGGGAGGGGTACGCGGCAGGGTTGCCCTCTATTGCCACTGCTCTTTGCGCTCTCGCTGGAGCCCCTGACTGCGCAGATAAGGGCGAGCCAAGATATTAAGGGGGTACATGGGTGGGACAAATAGAGTATTGTATGTCGCTCTTTGCGGATGACATATTGTTAACAATCACGAGACCAGGGGAAACGTCGCCAGCCATAATGGGTGAGATACAGGAATATGGGAAGGTGGCGGGGTTCCGGATTAATTTGGGGAAGTCAGAAATTCTAAGTTTGGTGGGGGAGGAACAGCAGGTGGAGCTTCAGCAGCGCTTTCCCTTTAGGTGGGCAAAGAGGTCAATTAGGTACCTGGGGGTGCAGGTGGGGAGGGCACTGGAGGACTTATTTGAGTTAAATTATAAAAAACTCTTAGGGCAACTGGAGACACAGCTGAGGGGATGGAGCAGGGGGTACTACTCTTGGTTTGGGCGGATGGCGATTATCAAAATGATGTTGCTTCCCTAGTTCTTGTTCTACTTTCAAGTATTACCAATAGCGATACCGAGAAGAATATTAAGGAAGGTAAAAAACAAGTGGAGAGTTTTATTTGGGGGGGGGGGGGGAGAGATAAAAGGCCAAGGGTGGCGGCACGGACATTACAAGTACAAGGAACGGAGGGAGGGATGGGTGTACCCAACTTTACACTGTACTACAAGGCAGCGCAGAGGAGGGCGGTGTATGCATGGTTAAGGGAACCATTAAAGCAATGGGTGATGATGGAGGCAGTAGATTTTGGCCCCGGAGAGTTAGAAAGGTTAGGGGGGGGGGAGATAACCCCTTGGTGGTACACACTTTAAATGTGTGGCAACAGCATAGGCAGAGGATGGTGGGGAATAAGAAGTGGTCACATACAATGTCCCTACAAGCGTGCTGTGAAAAGGAAGTAGGACCAAGTAGAGTAGTTCTGAGAAGATGGGCGGAGCAGGGATTAAGTCAGGTATCACAGATACTAGTGGGGAATGCGGTAAGGGGTTTTGAGGGTATCCGAGATATGTATCAGCTTCAGGAAACAGATAGGTATGCGTATGCGCAAATGGGGTCACTGATTAGAAAAAGGCAGAGGGGGCAGGATAGTGTGGAGGGGGGGGGAGTGGAATGGTTTGAAGGGGCATGTTTATTTATTTATTTACATTCTCTTATATACCGCGCTATTCTGCATCAGTGCGGTTTACATTGAACAAACTGAAATTACATTGAACAGGGCATTATAACTTGGAGATAACTATTTTACAGGGAACATGGGCTATGGAGGGTTAAGTGGCTTGCCCAAGACCACAAGGAGCACCTGTGGGACTAGAAACCCCAGTCCTTCTGGCCCAAGGTTGCTGTCCTCTAATGGGATTTGAACCCCTGACCTTCCAGCCTGAAGTACCTTGCCCCAACCACTAGGCTACTCCTCCACTCCTGGGTTTGGGTTCCATGGGGCAGAAGGGCATGATATCTCGAATCTACAAAGGATTAATAGCGAGAGGATCAGGAAAACCGAGCTACATGGAAGAGTGGGAAAGGGATTTAGGGGTCGAATGGGAGGTGGAGGAATGGGAGGGAGTGGCGATGGGTATAGCCAAATTCACTATTGCCACGTCATTATGTGATAATGGGTTCAAGGTGCTAGTAGGTGGTATCTCACTCCGGAGCGGCTGTGTAAAGCGGGGGTATTGAAGACGATTGAATGTTGGAGGCAGTGCGGCAAAGAGGGGACATGGATGCCTATGTGGTGGTCATGCCCAGTGGTTCAAAGGTATTGGGGAAAGATTGGGGATAACATTAATAAAATTGTGGGATCATGTATAGAGCTGACTCCTGAAATGTGTCTCCTGCAAAAGAAGGACGGGCAGTGGGAAGGAGAGTGGAGCATCATTTGGTTTTGTGTCACGGTGGCCAGATGCGAAATAGCCTGGCACTGGAATAGAACGATTCTACCATCTATGGACAGTTATTCTAAGAGAATATCGGAAATTTATCTTATGTATAAAATAACGGGGGAAACAAAGGGAAGAGGGGGAATTGTTGAATGAAACTATGTGTTAAAAACAATTTTTCAATACAGTTGAAGAAAATGTTTTGGAGGAGGGGGGAATAAATAAATAAAACTAAGGAGCGATGAAAAGGATGGCAGTACATAGGTAAGGAGAGGACGTATGCTGTAACGGGCATGTATTGGGGAAAGTGTTACATGTTAATTCATTGATGTTTATTGTTGAACATATTGTGATGTGTTTTGCCTATTGAAGAACTTAATAAAAACTTAAAATATAAAAAAAGATGTCCTGTTCAACCCAGTCGATTAGATCACAGACAGATGTTGTGGGTACAGTTTATTTTGCCTGCAGGTTGTTACAGGAAGACCGTTAAAAATGTATTTCTATGAAGCTAGAAATAGTCGTGTTTGCCGAGCTGTATGTTGTAATGGTGCAGGCATTCTGTAATGTAACTATTTCAGGAAAGAAACTGCAAGGAGCGAGGTAACACTGCAGAGGAAAGCAGAGCACGATAGCTGAAAAAACTGGAGGTGCCTTACTTGGAGGCATGAAATTGAGCAACCTTTTGGTTACAGCAATGACTTCCTCGGTCTGGTAATTCTCCAGGATGGCACAAATTGTTCTTGTTGTGGCACACATGGTTGCATTTAGCATGTGTACAAATTCCACCTGCAAAATTGATAAAACCACAAAAAACAAATCTGTTACTATGATGTGGCCTTTGCACAAGCCTGTCCCACCGGTCCCACATAGATGACCACAGCTTCACCCTGCTGCAATCACAGTGAATACTGGGAACCTCAAGGTTGCATACAAGTTTAAAAAAACCTTCTGCCTCTTGGCCCACTGTACAGCTAGACAGGGCTGCACTACACAATAGGTAAACTAGGTGGTTGCCTTGAGCCCCGTTTTCAGGCTAGTCCATTGCTGCAGCGGCAATGCTATTAAAACAGCAATATAGCATTTACCTAAAGCCTTCTACATTGTGTTGCTGTGACCAGCCGCTTCCACCCCATCTGACACAGATTTCCTGTCTGCATGGGGCGGAAGGGCAAGTGACAGGATTGAAGATTCACTATGGCATCTCATATCCTTGCACTGACCCTACAACTAGATTTCATTTCTGAAGAGACACTAGATGCAAAATGGAACATTCAGACAGAATCCTGGTGTAATAATTCAAGTCAAATTAAAGCGCATTTTAAAATAAATATTTTACAGATCTTCCCCTAAGTATGGAAATTCGTGTTTTTGTCTTGAGAATACAAAAATTAAAATTTGCATTGCTCTAGATGCTGCATGTATGGTTGTGGTCCTAAATAAAACACACTGGGGCACATGCAGCCAGGCCTGACAAACGCACACAAATAGATGCACAGGCAGATAGCTAGATATAGATAAACTAATAACAGATATTCTTAGCTGTCTGCGGTCACTATTCTTGCAGCATGCATAAGAATGCTTAGATGGGCCAATCGGTCTTTATCATCTGCAGTCATCTACTATTTAACTATTAAATATGCTGAGCGGCAGCCAGCTTGCAAAGGTGAGAGGGAGCTTCCCCCTGCATCTCCACGTCACCGGGACTTTAAAATCAAATGCACTGAGGCGCGCCTGTGCGTGTTGAGCCCATGCCTGAGGGCCTCGCCAGAGGGCCCTTTGGTGTGGCCCTTATGTGTGGACTTAGGCGCTGAAGTGGTGTGTGACTTCTAAGCGGCTGCTGCCAAGGGGGTTTCAAGATTAGTGTTTTGAGTAGTTTGTTCTGGCCTGCCTACCATCAATAACTTTCCTTGATGCCTAAAAGGAAAGCCAAGGGAAAGGGTGGTCTCCGCTCCATCTCTGTGACATCATCGATAAGACAGCGGACTATGGATGACTTTACACATGTGAAACTTGTGGGCGTTCCCTTGGTCGGGGCAGGGATGAGCCCTGATTTGGGCAGCAATGTTTTGCTGAGCCCAGTTGGCCCATCCACTCCTCCTGCACCTGGTGGGGCTGAGTATAGTGTGTCGCGTGTTGCAATGGATGCCATTACTCAGCAGCCCTCGGCTTCGGCACTGGTTGCATCAATTGCTAAGGGTGAGGGGAACAGGTGCCTCCAAGACAGGGATTTGATCACTATTTGACTGTGGCAAGTCAGGCTCTCCCTCCACTGGTAAGAACTCAGAAGGTGACCCTGGATTCCATTTGGGATGCAATGCAGTCTCTACAAGGTTCGTGCTGGGGTGTTGTAGGCCTCCGCTTCGTACTCTGGTAGGTTGGAGGGTTTGAAGCAGAGGATGCACCTCCAGCAAGGACAATTAGATGGACTTGAAGTTGAATATACCACTCTATTAACAATGAGCCGCTTGGCTGAAGACCAAACAAAGTTTAGGTCAACTATCCAGAGGGTCGCCAGGAGTCGACACCGACTTGACAAGCTGCAAGAGGGGTAGGATCGAGCCTAGCGAGTACATACGGAACCTCTCTTTGTAGATAAATTTGTTGAGGTTCCTGAGGTCAAGGATGGCATGCACCCCTTCTGACTTCTTGGGCACCAGGAAGAATCTGGAGTAGAAACCTTGGTTGATCTGATTTGCCAGGACGGGTTCGATCGCTTGTGTCCCTAGGAAACGAGTCAATTCTTCGTGCATCTGCAGGGGTCCCTCTCTGGGGTTGTCTTGGCTCAGGGTTGACCGCTGGCATGGAGGGGACAGGAAGTGCAAGTGGTAGCCTTTTTGAATGATCTGTAGGACCCATACGTTGGTAGAGATACGTC
The DNA here is from genome assembly GCA_033557465.1 of Ichthyophis bannanicus. Lineage (NCBI taxonomy): Eukaryota > Metazoa > Chordata > Amphibia > Gymnophiona > Ichthyophiidae > Ichthyophis > Ichthyophis bannanicus. Next base: position 140,532,055 of record CM066045.1, read on the forward strand.
ACCAGTGCTCTGAGAAGGCGGTCAACCTGCCCCCCATCGGGAGCGTTGACCGCACCCCCTACGGTTGCTTGTCAAAAGGAAGGGCCACTTTTCCCTAGCGGGGGTGGCTGTTTCTTCTGCTTCCTGTCCCTTTGGTGTTTTTGATGATATGCTGCGCCATATGAGGGCTGGTAAGCCGTCTGTTTGTATAGCTGAGGCTGCCATTTTTGGTAAGAGTTATATTTCTTGTGTGACGAGTAGGGCTTGCGGTTGAAGTTTCCTTTCGCGTTGGAACTGCGTTCCAGCCCATCTTCTGTGAAGGTTTGGAGGGTGGTACAATGATCCTTCATGTCATTGACCGTATCCGTGACCTTCTCTCCAAAGAGAGACTTGCCGTTGCAGGGGACATCTGCTATGCGTTCATGTGTATCCTTGAAGGCCCGATGCACACAGCCACGCTAATCTCCTGGAGGAGATGGCGGTACCAGCGGTGCGAGTGGCTGTCTCAAAAGCATCGTACACCGTACTTATGAGATGCTTCCCACATTCCTTGAGGTCTCCGAGAATGGATGCAGCTGTTGCTTGAGCCTCCGGTGGGAGGGAAGCAATGGTCTTTGAGGGTCCCAAGTAGCGAGTCCTGAAAAAGTACATGTTGGAACTGGTGAGCAGCTATCCTCGCATGTAGCATGGCTCCCTGGAAGACCTTTTTTCCCACGTCATCTAGGAGCTTCGGGTCTTTCACCGGTGGGGAGTTTGCATGGTTGCGTGATGATTTTTTGAGAAATTTATACATACATATCAAGAAAACATCTTGATTCAGTAATTGAGTGTATACCATGCAACCAATATAAAATGATATAAGCAAATAAAACACAGGAAACAATCCTATAGGTCCAACCCACTCTAGCCCTCAAAGAGAAGGGATACAATGATTAGAAAGAATACATCAACCAATACTGAAGGAAATTCAGGTTAGCTAATCAGTGGTGTAAACATATGCTCAAACCGGAATGGCCAAAGGAACAGAACCCCCTTCAGAGAGTTGAGCATTGATGAAAGACAAAATTGGGAGGGCTCATAAAATATATAAGAATTAGGTTGGTACTTGATCAAGCATTTCAAGGAAATTTCAGAAAAAAAGCGCCCCCCCAATTGTTGAATCCCCGGACGTAAAAGGAGGAAGTCACGACGTCTCTTCTGGGTCTCCCTAGACAAATCAGGAAACATTCGAACCGTCAGACCCTTAAACAACGTATGACGTTTTTAAAAAAATAGCTTCATAAGACACTCTTTATCTGATATTAATGCTAAAGTAACCAATAAAGCAGAAGATACAACCTGCTCTTCTTGTGAGGATTCCAAAATATCAGTAACATTCAAAACATCCACAGTAGATAATCCTCTTAACTACTCCCTGCCCCTCCGCTCTTTTCCCAATTGGCAAATAATACATTTACTAAACTAAAAAAACCTCCACACTATAACTTGAAAGCATGAGATGTAACTAATCAGAGACTTGATAATATTGCAAAAAATTGATAATATTCAGAGACACAAATACCACACTCCTTTGAGATAATAACAAAGGTCTCAGTTCATTTGGGTGGCCAATAGACTGTCTTATGATCGCCTAATGGACTTATATCCCGGTTAACATCAACGACCTTATTTCAAGGAGCATAAATAAAGGCTGCTTTAAAGAATGATTCAAAAAATGTTATTTAACTTTTAGCGAAAAAAGTGCTTAACTTTCAGGAAAATTAGACTTGAATTGTCCCAACGCTGACAGACGCGCCACTTTGTGCGTTTCACCCTCTTACAGGTTTCGTCAGGGGAATCTCGTAAAGCACTGAAAATGAATTAGACAGTCTATTGGCCACCCAAATGAACTGAGACCTTTGTTATTATCTCAAAGGAGTGTGGTATTTGTGTCTCTGAATATTATCAATTTTTTGCAATATTATCAAGTCTCTGATTAGTTACATCTCATGCTTTCAAGTTATAGTGTGGAGGTTTTTTTAGTTTAGTATTATATTCCTCCAGCAAGAGAGACCACTAAATCAGTTGTATACTACAAATAATACATTTTTACTACTGGGGGATGGGATTCAGGAGGAATACCTAAAATCTCAATCATATAATTCCGAAACATATCCCTTGCAGATATCAAAGACATTTTAGGAAAATTAACCAAACGAATATTTGTCATGCGAACTGCATTTTCCAACATTTCCAACTTTGATTGGGTGGATAAAGAAACTTTAAGCAATTCTACTTCAGTTTCAGCGTTCACGACTTTAACCTGATTTTGGGAAACTTCAGACTGTAAAGCAGTTATTTTAACCACAGCGTCTTTAAGATCTTCTGTATTAAGAGAAACCTGCATAGCCAACGAAGTCATCTGCGGAACCAACTCCTCTCGAAGTTGCATGATCACTGCCCAAATCGCCTCCAGTGTTACCACCTCCGGGAGAGCCACAGAAACCGAAGTGACCAGCACCGATACAGAAACAGGCACCAACGCTTCGGTCCTCGGTGAACCGGGAGCTGAAGGGCTAGGGGTCAACCCTAGACCACCCTCTGCCATCTCCGTCGGAACCTCTGCCCTCCGCTGCTGACTCCCGGGAGCTCCAGAATTTAGGTCACTCTCCATGCCCAAGCTCCGCCTGTCGGCCGAGTCTGACAACTCAATGCACAGCAGCCGACTTCCCGGAACGCCGTTGTTCTGACGGGGCACCTTCAAGGCCCAAATAGAGCTTGGAGAGGTGAGATCAACACCCAAAGCGGAGGACGAGGACATCTCCTCCAACCTCTGCACAGCCGGGCTATCCTCCCCTTCAGTCCACTGACGCAGCATCGGAGAGAAAAAGGAATCCAGTGGACCAACCACCTCAGCAGGTAAAGGCGTCGAGGCGAGAGGAGTTACAGGCTGTTTTGCCCCTCTCGCCTTCTGCTTCTTCACAATGAAAAACGCCATGCCGATCAGCACACCCGATCAGATGCCATCTTGGATCCCAGCTTGGACCCCAGCTTCGGTCTCTCCCCAGTAGGGAGTCTGGATGGTTGTGTGATGATTGGATGCGCTTCAGCGCAGAGGACACAACAATGGAATGGTGAGGAAGCTGACTCTTTCCGAAGTCCGGGGCCTGACCAACTTGCTATTTTGTGTCAAGTTTGCGGAGACAAGCAAGCGCAGAGGCCGGATTCTGCCAAAGTTTGGCCTGTGCATCCAACAGGCGTTGGTGGATCGGAAGGGAGACTGGCAGCTTTGGTGCGTTAATGTACATGAGGACCTCTGGTCCGGCTTGGTCTGGAGGCTCAGAGGGCGAAAGGGTCAGGGTAGATGCCACCTTATGCAAAAATCTTGGATATGTGAGGTTCTCTGCAGGTGGCGCTGCTGTGGGCGGGTTTGCGCCGGTGCCTGAGGCCACAGTAGACCTCTCCGTTGAAGCTGTCGCGGCAGCAGGGTCCTTGCCCGGGGAGTCAGAGCCCAGTGGGGCTGTTTCTTCCTCTTCCTCCTCCTCTCCCGTGCTGACGAAGGATGGAGGCTCAGAGTAGTCAGAGGTGTGATCGTTGCGCAGTGTGTCACTGCACGCAGTGGTAGGGTCTCGCCCGAGGCTCATGGCTTGGATACCTTCTTGCAAGAAATTGGTGAGGTTGGACAGTAGCTTTAGTATGGCCCTCTGATTAGGAAGTGCTGGTTTTAAGCTGTCTGCTTTCTCCACTGAATGGGCTCCCTGAAGTGCAGGAGGAACAGGGCTGTTGCTAGCTACATAACTGCCAACTGGATTCACCGGGCCAATGGCAGCATCCATGTGACTACGGTTGTCTGCTAAGCGGCGCTTTGTGTGATGTGGCCTCCTGTCCTCCTTGCCACAGTCAGTGCTGCGAGAGTGTCTGCGATGGTGTTTTTTGGATGTGCTGCAGTCCCGACCCCAATTGTGACTGACTTTTGCTTCGTTCGCGGCTCAAATACTTTCTGGCATGATGCTTTGGCCCAATGGTGATTCCCTTTCAATGCACTTTGGCCCCGACAGGGATTCTTTGGTAAGAGGGGAGTGCCTTGAGTCGGCGCAGGGAGGGGGAGGAAACTCACTATGTCAGCGTGGTGACCCGTGTCGTCAGTCAATGGTGGAGTAGCGGGCAGGTCTATTGAGTTTCTCAAAATGGCAGCCCCCAGGAGAAGCATGGCTTACAGACGATCGGGGAGGTCTCGATGCACCGGAGTCTCGAGAAGGCATCTGGAGGAGGTCTCCGGGATCGCATGATCGAGAACGGAGGCCTGGGCAGGCGCGTCCCGGATTGGCAGCAGAAAAGCAGGCATGTGAGGGCTCTCCGTAGGTGGCAGGGCCCAAGGAAGTCTTTTAGAGCGTGGCCTCTAGATCTGCAGGCTCTGGGGGACATCCTGGCACCATGTTGGCAATCAGCGACCTGGTGGTTGGCCCCTAGGCAGCGCAGGCACACGTCGTGAGAGTCAGTGCAGCTCATTTTTCTGGCGCAATGAGAGCATTTCTTGAAGCCGGGTTTAGGCATTTTGCTGAATCAGAGCTGCGATCCTCTTCGGTAACAGTATTTCTTTTTCTTTTCCTCTGGCTTATATTGGAAGAGAGCAGAATTCTGTGCGGTAGGCATGGCGGAAGGAAAACGACTGGCTGGCTAGGGGCGGGCTAGTGAGTAGGGCCTCTGGCTCATGCTCAGAAAGGTTTCTGAGCTCTAGGGAGCACTTCCGTTTACGGCACTGTCGGAGGAAGTCACCAGGTGTGGCTGACAAACCCTGCTTGTCCAAGGAGAAAGAAAAGTCAGAGTCAGATAAGAAAACACAGATGAAGCCAGAAGTGCAAGAATACTTGGGTGCATGATGATTTTATCATGTAGGAACTGGCAAGCACTAAGTGACCCAGCCTGGCCATAGTCTGAGACAAAATGCTGGACTCCATGACTAAAGGTCTCACCCAGCACTGCATTTCTTACAGAAAACCACGATATCGTGACAATATTTGCAAAGCCACTTTTCACTGGTTAACCGTGATAATTAATTTATAAAAGTAATCTGCAGCAAAGCAGAGATGATATCCAACATTCTTTGAGAAATGCCTTTGGGCCTTTGAATTAACCCAGATGAGGTTCTGCCTAATTCAATCGGCAATGAACCTTTTTCAATCTGCTCTAAGTAATTATGCAATGAAAACATAGGATGCCTTTCTGAAACATGTTAGCTGGAGGTCACAGAAATACTGCTTACTTTGTCCATCATCTTCTTGGTTTGTCCATAGCGGATTCGTAGCCGCCGGGCCTGGTAGTCTGTGCAGTTGGAGCAGGAAACCAAACTCTCGAAAAGCAGCGGAACCTGGGAACCAAGCCTCCAAGTCCAGTTTCTTACTAGCAGCATGGTTTAATGAACCTGCGACAGAACATGAGATTATATGCCCAGTATACAGCCATGGGGCCAAGGTAATCAGTACTCATGTCAGCTGCAACATGAGACAGCATTCTTACTTATTTAACCATTTTTTTTGTTTAATAACGCTTTATCATTTCAGTCAAAGCGGTTTACATTATAACTTAAACTTGGTAATGTACATTAAACAGGGACATTGATAACTTGGATGTTTTTTGAGGCAATGGAGGGTAAAGTAACTTACCCTTATCTGTAACTAATGTTCTGCTGACAGGCCATGCAATTATTATACATCTCCCACTTACCCTAAAGCTCCATGAATGTCCCCCTTTCTCTTGCGAGTAAAACTATGCATAGTAAGGTTGGACAATTTTCAAAATGCCCATTCAACATGGTAACATGTGTTTTCAAATTTGATCTCCCCGACATATAGTGCAGGGAAGACACCATAGAGAAAACACTATATAAAAAAACCACACTTCAAAATGTGTTTTGCACCTGAGACTATATTCACGATGCGATATGGAATTTCCAGCGACTGGTAGAACTCTTCTGCCGTCCCAATCATTTCTTCGAACATCTCCCAGGATTTGTCGTCATGAGGTGAGGCATAAACGAACTGCTCGATCTATGGCGAAATAGAGCAGGTTTATAGTAAAATGAGCTGGCAGTCATTTCGTTATCAATATTTAAATGTATCACGATGCGCAGCACTATTTTATAAGATTGCATGCTTCAGCAAGATAACAGATCACCACACTTACCGTTTACAGTTTATTTATAAAAATGCAAAGCGGTTTACAATCAAAACTACAAGAGAGAATGAAAGGAACTCCAAAGGTTGAAAGGAAAGAGGAGGTAAATAAGAAAAAGGGAGAATGACACACATTTAGTATACTTTAGTGTAGAGCAGAGTTCTATTACTCTATCGGTACTGGAGGTAAAGATGACGACTTTGTAAGTTGTGAAAACATTAAAGAAAAATAAATAGATGTCACAGCTGCGACCTTAACCCTGATTTTTTCTGCCATCTCTCTCTTGCTTCTTTTAGCTTTCTTAGATGCTCTTCCCACTGCTATGATCCTTTATACCCGGTGATGCTAGTCTTTTTCTCCATTATTGTTTCAGTCGCTTCTTTTAAAAAATGATTTGTCTACCTTTTTTCTTACTTAGCTTTCATCCACAAAGATTTGCAGCCCTTCTCCATGAAGCAGATGAACAGTCCCAGGTGGGATGACATCATAGGACAACGCCATATAAAGAAAGGGGCAGCTCATTGGCTAGAATAACCTAAGTGGCTCTTACATATGCAGGAGGTACTGCATCAACCCGCCCTCAGTCTTTATTCATACGCAGAAAGGAAAGCAATACTCAGCAGCGGCGCCTCTTCAGGAGTTCCCTCAGGCTCTCTCATTAAGAGTAGTTACTCACCTGTAACAGGTGTTCTCCAGGAGCAGCAGGAATCAGTCCTCACATATGGGTGTCATCAGCGCCGATGAAGCCCCAGCGGAGCATTTCCCCAGCTTTCCATGAAAGCCTTTGGGAATGCTGGCACACTTGCGCGGTTCCCTTCCCGCCTAAAGGTGCCATCTTACCTCAGTCAAATGACATAGCCAAGAACAGCACACAAAAATGTAAAACAAACTATGTACAACTGCAACTCCAAGGGGAGGAGGGAGGGTTGTGAGGACTGATTCCTGCTGCTCCTGGAGAACATCTGTTACAGGTGAGTAACTACTCTTTCTCCAGGACCAAGCAGAAAGTCAGTCCTCACATATGGGTGACTCCCTAGCTCTGGGCTACCAGGAACCCAGGCTGAACAAGAGAACTCCCTCTAGTCTCAGCAGCAAAGAAAGGCTTTTCAAGGACACAACCTCCACCGGTAGCCCAACAGAGGGCAGGAGTTTGCCTAAACCTCAAAGAGATTCCGGAGTACTGCTTGGCCAAAAGCACTGTCCCTACGGGACTCCCTCTCCAGACAGTAATGGGCCACAAAAGTCTGGCTTGAAGACCAAGTTGCAGCCCTGCAGATGTCTACCAAGGGCACAGAGCGGAGATGAGCCACTGAGGCAGCCACTGCCCTGACACGATGGGCCGTGACCCTACCCTGCAAAGGAAGGTCAGACGCCTTGTAAGCCCAGCTGATACAGTCAGCCACCCAGATGGACAAGGTATGCTTGGACACAGCCAACCCCAACTTATTGGGGTCAAAGGAGATGAAGAGCTGAGTAGCCCTTCTATGTCCCTGCGTACGGTCAAGGTAGAAGGATAGGGCCCTCCTACAGTCCAGGGTATGCAGGACTGCTTCAGCCTGGCTAGCATGAGGCCTAGGGAAGAATGTTGGAAGAACCACCTCCTGGTTGAGGTGGAAAGAGGAGACAACTTTAGGGAGGAACTTTGGATGAGTCCTAAGGACTACCCTGTTCCTATAAATCCTGGTGTAAGGTCTACCACAGACCAGGGCCTGAAGCTCACTCACTCGCCTAGCCGAGGTGAGGGCTATCAGGAAGAGTCTTCCAGGAAAGGAAGCGTAGAGGGCAAGTAGCCATCGGCTCAAAGGGTGGGCGAGTCAGTTGCTGCAAGATCACATTCAGTTCCCACTCAGGAGCAGGAGGACGGATGGGGGCTTGAGCAAAAGCAAGCCCCTGAGAAAGCGGGACACCAAGGGGTGACCTGACAGAGAATGTCCCTCCACCAGTGAGTGGTGAGCTGCTAGAGCTGAGAGGTGGACCCGAACAGAATTGGACTTAAGTCCCTGATTTGATAAGTGCAGTAAGTACTGAAGCACTACTGGCACAGTACAGGAGAAAGGATCCTCTGTACGAAGCTGACACCACACAGAAAACCTCTTCCATTTGAGAGCATAGGTTTTCCTAGTGGACTGTTTCCTAGAGGCTAGGACAACCTCCTCAACTTCCTGAGGCAGGCCCCAGGGAGCCCAAAACTACCCTTGCAGCATCCAGGCCATCAATTGAGAGCTTTGAGATTGGGGTGCAGAAGGGAAACCCTGCTCCTGTGAGAGAAGGTCGGGCTGCAACCCCAGAGGTAGTGGGGAATCCACTGCCAGTTGAAGCAGAAGTGGAAACCAAGGCTGCCTCGGCCACCTGGGAGCTACCAGCAGGACCGAGGCCTTGTCCTGAAGAATCTTGAAAAGAATTCGGGCCACCAAGGGCGTGGGAGGAAACGCATACAGGAGGCCCTGAGACCAGGACATCAGAAAAGCATCTGGTGCTATCCTCAACGGATGCGGTTGCCTGGAGCAGAACTTGGGCAGTTGCTTGTTCAGCGAACTGGCAAAGAGATCTATCCAAGGGAGACCCCACTTCCAGAAGATCTTCTGAACTACCAAGGGATGCAGCTGCCACTCGTGGGGCTGCAGAATTCTGCTCAACCGGTCGGCCAGGCAGTTCTCCTGGCCTGGAAGGTACACCGCCTTGAGAAGTATGTTGTGCTTTAGGGCAAAGGAACAAAGGTCTTGAGTCTCCCGACAAAGGAGCTTTGACCCAGTCCCGCCCTATTTGTTCACATAAAACATGGCTACCTGGTTGTCTGTTTGAATCAAGACTGAGCTGTGAGCTAGGGCAGGAGAAAAAACCTTGAGAGCTAAGCGGATAGCTTGAAGTTCTAGGAGATTGATCTGTTGGGCTGCCTCCCAGGGAGACCAGAGGCCTTGAGTGCACTTGTCCAGACAATGAGCACCCCAGCCCTGCAGAGAGGCGTCGGTGGTGAGGACCACCGAGTATTCTGGCATTTGGAAGGGCATCCCCTTCAGCAGATTGGGTGGATGTAGCCACCAGCTGAGGGAGGCCAAAAGGGGTCTGGACACCCTTATCCTGTCTCGTAGGCGGCCTCTGGCCTGAGACCACTGAGTCCGAAGGCACCACTGTGCAGGCCTCATATGGAGCCTGGCATTGGCAGTCACATGCACTGTCAAAGCCATGTGGCCCAGAAGCCTGAGGCAGAGTATGGCAGAGACCAGGGACCTGTTTAGAAACCGTTTGGCCAAGTCCATCAGTCTTTGAGCCCTGTCTTCTGGCAAGAATGCCTTTGCCAGTTGAGAATCCAACCTTGCCCCTATGAACTCCAAGTTCTGGGAGGGGAGCAAAGTGGACTTTGCGAAGTTTATGACAAAGCCCACGTTTTGAAGCAGAGCAATGGTTCTGAGGGTGGCTTGTCTGGCCTCCAGGGACGTCTGACCCCTGATGAGCCAGTCATCCAGATAGGGAAAGACAAAAGATGCCTTGATTTCTCAGGTAGGCCGCAACCACTGCCAAGCACTTGGTAAAGACCCTGGGAGCGGAGGTCAGGCCAAAAGGTAGTACTCTGTACTGATAATTGTTTCCTCCCACAATGAACCTGAGGTGCTTTCTGTGGTCTGGATGAATGAGGATGTGAGTGTACGCATCCTTTAGATCTAAGGAGCATAGCCAATCTCCCTGCTGGAGGTAAAGCAGAAGTGTTCCAAGAGTAAGCACCTTGAACTTTTCTTTCTCCAGGAACTTGTTGAGGTTCCTGAGGTCCAGAATGGGTCGAAGGCCACCGGTCCTTTTGGGTACCAGGAAATACCTGGAGTAGAATCCGTGACCGTGCAAGTGGGGAGGCACAGGCTCCACCGCCCTGTCCACCAACAGAACTTGGAGCTCTCGAAGGAGAAGGTCTTTGTGCAGGGGAGGCCTCAAGGGCTCCCCTGGGAAGTAAGGAGGAGGCAGTTGATGAAAATGCAGGGCATAGCCCTTTTGGACTATGTCCAGCACCCAACTGTCGGTGGTAATGAGAGGCCACTGGTGGGCAAAGAGTACAAGGCCTGTGCAGGGCTGGGAAAGCAGGGACGGAGTGGCTACGCTCAAGGAGTCAAAAACCCCCACCCTGCTGAGTGGAAGCAGGGGCAAAAGGCTTGGGGGTCCTCTGCCTACGGGCCCCATTACCCTGGCCCTTGGCTTGCTGACCCTGGGGGGCAACTTGGGCAGCCTGATACTGAGGGTACTGTTTGTAGGCAGTGCCCTTCCTCGGGTAAAAGGACTTTTTACCCGAGCCCTTCTTTTTATGTGAAGGGGCAGAGGTCTTCTCGACAGCCTTGTCCGGGTAAGGTGCTCGGTCTCGAGCTGAGCGGCCTTCTCGGTCATGGGTTTGCCAAAAAGGTTCTCACCTTGGCAGGGGACATCGACCAACTTGTCCTGAACCCATGGCTCGAGGTCCGATGACTGCAGCCACGCCTGGCGTCGAGCTGCGATGCCAGCAGCCGCAACTCTGGCCGAAGCCTCGAAGCCATCGTAGGCGGCGCGGGAAATGAACTTTGAGCATTCCTGAATCCCCAAGGACAAGGTCTTAAATCTCTGCAAGGGTTCCCCGGAGAGACCAGCAGAGAATCCGGCCAATTCCTTGGCCAGGTCTCGCAAGTACATGCCCATGTACAGCTGGTAAGACTGGACACGGCAAGCAAGCATAGACCCCTGGAAGCACTTTCTACCGACGCCATCAAGGTTGCGGCTTCCCTGCCAGGGGGCACCGCAGAGTGCATCTTCTGGCTCTTCAGACGATGCATGGCCGATTCCACAACCATGGAATGGTGTGGTAGCTGTGCTTTCTGGAAACCAGGGCTTTTGCGGAGTCGATAGATGGAATCGACTCGCTTGCTCAAAACCAGCGCCAAGGCCGCTGCCTCCCACATCCGGAAGAGGAGCCGTTCCAGCATCGGAGGAACCGGGACAGTAAAGGCCTCCTTTGGAGGAGAATCATACTGTAGAGCATCGAGCTCCTCGGCTCGAGGCTCTTCCTCGGGATCGGCAGGGATAGCCAAGGCAGCGGCCATATCCCGGACGAACTCCGAGAACCTAGTGTCCTCCGGAGGGGGATCTACTCCGGGGCTCAGACTGCGGTGAGTCTGACGGGACGCACCGAGTCTTAAAAGTATCGGGAGACTCCTCGCCTCCGTCTCCCAGGCGGACTCATCCGAGGAGAAGTCAGGGTCCAACCCCGCGGGGCCCCGAGGCACCCGCCCCGACGCCGGGGGCACTGGCGTCGACACCCTCGGTTCCGAACTGGAGGTCGAGGGAGACCGCGACCGAGGACAACTTCGAGCCACGAGGGTCTCGAGTCTCGGCTCGGTCTCCGGGGTTGACTTCGAAGTTGACGTCCCGGTGGTCGGGGCAGATGCACCAGACTGGCTGGCCATCAGTGCCCGCTGCTGCTCCATGAAGGCAGACAATTCTGCACTCCAAGGCTGTCAATCCTGAGACTCAGCTCGGGAGACGCAGCAGCCACCGACTCGGGACCCGGACGTCGGCTCTCTGGGAGGAGAGTCCACGAGGACTACGGGGCTTACGTGTCCAGCAGACTCCGGCTCCACGCGAGGAACTTTGGCAGGCTTCTCTTGGTCCACAGGCCCGGGACGGCGGTCAGGGGTCTTAGACCTGGCCCTCGAGGGACCAGGGACCTCCTCCGACGCCGCCCTCGCGAGCCGCTTCTTCCTCTTGCGTTCCCGGTCGGGGGACCCCCTGTCCGAGGAGCTTCGACGGCGCTCAGGATCAGAATCCCGAGATGTCGAGGCCTCAGACGAGGTCCGGGCCCGGCCGGAGGCAGAGTCTGAGAAAACCCTTCTCCTTCTGATGCTGTCGACTTTTGAGTGCCTTGGAAGACATCTTCCCACATGGCACACACGACTTGGGGTCGTGGTCAGGGCCGAGGCACCGAAGACAGCAGTCGTGTGTGTCAGTAAGAGATATAAGTTTCTTACACGTTCACACTTTTGAAACCACTGGAAGCCATTGGGGAAAAGAGAGCCCCGGCGAGGTCAAAAGACCGGCCTTCCAGGGAAAAATGAAAAAAGGCGCGAACGCCAGCCACGAAGGGCAAAAAATGAAAAAGAAATAAGCGGGCCGATACCGGTGTTACCGAACCCGGCGGGAGGGGAACCGGCGTCGAACCGGAGAAAAATAGCGAAAAATCGCCGAAGAAAAAAATCACTTTTATCCGGGAGAACAGGACACACGTCCGGTGGGCTTCTCGGAAAAAAAAGAGACTGAGGTAAGATGGCACCTTTAGGCGGGAAGGAAACCGCGCATGTGTGCCCGCATTCCCAAAGGCTTTCATGGAAAGCTGGGGAAATGCTCCGCTGGGGCTTCATCGGCGCCGATGACACCCATATATGTGAGGACTGACTTCCTGATTGGTCCTGGAGAACATCTACAACCCTCTATTTTTCCTCTTAATTCCTCATATTGAGAAAAATATTTTTTCTTTTAAAAATGGATTTTAAATTTGATAGAAGTCACTTTCCCAGCCCCTGAATCATGAAAAGTGCTTCAGGTGCCCAGTTTGAATGTTAAAAGCATATCCCTCACACTGTCAATCGTTTAAAATGTATTCAGAGCCTGGAAGTAAGCTCAATACTTTGAGTCATTCAGTACGCTCATACAGGCCTCTCAGGACAATTAAATAGAACAGTTTTCCCCTGCAAGACCCGTTTCACTGCCCTCAAAGTGCAAGTAGAGAGGCATGCAGAGGACAACCGAAGGTTCGAGTAAAATAAATCTGAGGGACACCACTACTTAATCATTTCCTTACCTCAGAAAGAAAAGTCATTGGCATAGTGACTCAGCAAGGACATTCTCTCAGTTATCCTTATGACAGATGCGCCCCTCCCTCCTTCCCTCATGGTTACTGTTTGGTTGTCGTGTGTGACAAGATGGAATTGGTTTCCATCCACCATCTCCCATATTTAGTTTAAACAGGTTGGAGTCCATGCAAAGGGTGGTACTAAAATGGATAGTGATCTTCGTTATAAAGCATATGAGGACAGACTTAAGGAATCTTAATATGCATACTTTAGAGGAAACGCAGGGACAGAGGTGATATGATTGAGATGTTTAAATACTTCCGTGGCATAAATGCACAGGAGGAGAGCCTCTTTCGATTGAAAGCAAGCTCTGCTACAAGGGTGAAAGGGGATAGACTCAGAAGTAATATGTGGAAATATTTCTCTACGGAAAGAATGGTAGATGAATGAAATGCTATCCTCATCTCTACCACCTGGGAGACTATCTGAATTCAAAAAAGCATGGGACAAACAGGATCTCTAAAGATAAAAAGGGGACTACTGTAGTTGATATGGAAGGGCAGACTAGACAGACCAGGTTGTCTTTTTCTGTCATGTTTCTATGTTCCGAGTCTCTTGGCTAGGATCAGTCGCCCAGAGGTAGACCTCACTACAGAATAGCCTTTTGCACTGTTCCGTGTACAGCCCCAGCACCTTGAAATCTATCAATCAATAACTGAAGAATTTAGATCACTTTACTCTTTTTTCCCACTTATTCCACGGAAACTTTGTGATCTTGGACAAGTCACTTAACCCTCCATTGCCTCAGGTACAAACTTAGATTGTAAAGCCTTCTCGTTATACCTTGTCGGTCCCAAGTCTAATATGGGGAACTCGCCATTCAGCCCTGTTTTCTCAGGCGTCTGCCCTATGGACGGCCTTGCTGCATTATCTTAGGCAGGAAACTTTCCTTCAGAAGTTTAGAAAAGGGTTCAAGGCCTTTTATTTTGCCATTTGGTGGCTTCACAGATGAAAGATGACCCACAGATGTCTCAGCTGTATCTCATCTTAAATTTATACTATATTAACATTTTTTCTTAAAATGTAATTAAAAGTAAAGTTATCCATTTTTTTTATTATTGCATTGATATATTAAATATCTTTATGGAAATGGGTAACAGGGGTAACATATGGAAAGCAGTGTGTATAAATGCCTGTAGCATGGGAAATAAGATCCCTGATATTGAAGCTTTGGTGGGAGTGGCTGAC